>JAWNMD010000711.1:0-75970 GCA_035044365.1 Drosophila neotestacea
TGATAAATGTTGATTTTGAACCGATCGTTCCTATGGCAGCTATATGATATAGTAGTCCGACTTACACCAAATTTGGTCAGCCTGTTTAAAACTTAATCAAACACACAATGTGTATATTTGGTTGAGATATTTTGAGAAACAAAAAAGTTTTTCATACTAAATGTTGTTTTCGAACCGATCGTTCCTATGGCAGCTATATGATATAGTAGTCCGATTTACACCAAATTTGGTCAGCCTGTTTAAAATTTAATCAAACACACAATGTGTATTTTCATACACAATGTGTATTTTTCATACTAAATGTTTATTTCCAACCGATCGTTCCTATGGCAGCTATATGATATATGATATAGTTATCCGATCCGGCCGGTTTCGACATATGTACTGCGTGCAGCAAAAAGACGGACCTGTACCAAGTTTCATCAAGATAGCTTCAAAACTGAGAGACTAGTTTGCATAGAAACAGACGGACAGACAGACAGACGGACAGACGGACATGACTATATCGACTCAGCTCGTCGCCCTGATCAAGAATATATATACTTTATGGGGTCTGTGAGGCTTCCTTCAATGCGTTACACATTTCGTGACAAAATTATAATACCCTCTGCAAGGGTATAAAAACAAACAGTGGTAGAAGGCCATAGTGTTAAGCTGTGTACTTTGAAGTGTCTCTTCTTCTTCGTTTTGTCCGACGCCTTGAAAAGTTGTTAGTTGAATTACTTTCGCGTTTATTGTCGAAATTAAATTTTCTGGACAGATTCAGACTATAGTGTATATTATATGTTCCAAAATTCAAGGTGCTGGCATTAAAGGTGCTATTGTATTTAGACTTCGGAAAAAATAACCACTAAATTAACTCGAAGTTTTGTTATTCGACCTGTGGGGCGTGCCAAAATTCTTAAACAAACTTGTTCTGGGCACGATATATGTAGATGAGACTACATAAGTTTTAAGTGTGGTGTATTACTATCTTAAAGTGTCTGAGATTTAGGTGTTCATAAAAGGGACAGACAGTCATGGCTACATCGACTCGACTGTTAATGCTGATCAAGAACATATATACTTTGTAGGGTCTGCCACGCCTTCTTCTGCCTGTTACGCACATTTAACCTTTTATCCTTTTTAAATGTACACGGTCTAATTAGAAAGTAGTTTACATTAAAAATGAGGGTAAGATGGACTTTATGGGATCTGTCCCGCTTTCTATAATACGTTACAAATTTCGTCACAAAATTGTAATACTCTTTGTATTGAAAGGAAAAAACAGGCTCACAAAGGTAAACAGGTAAAGATTGGGGTACGAGAAGAGTACATCCATCGAAACATTTTCAATAATAAAATTCCAGCAAAAAGGGCAGTAAAATACGCGAACGAAGCCGTCGTAGCCGCAATTATACTTGCACCGCAAATGAAACAAGTTTGGCAACTTTAAAAACGACAGGCATTTTGTGGCCATGGCAGCAGCAACGTCAGAAGCAGACAGGCAAAAAGCCAGAACCAGAGTCAGAGCCAGACACAGAGTGAGGACTAGGCTCAGGCCCAGTTCCAGTTGCAAGCACAGATTTGGGAGCCTGAATAGGGCATTACAGCGACCGCAACAGCTTCATCATCATCATCGTCGTCCATGGAAAGTCTCGAGCTGCAGCATTTTTGAGATTCCGGTGCGAACTCACTTTGCATTGATGTGTTGCTGAGTGGACGAGTGAACGAGTCGAAGTGTGGGTGTGGTTGCGGCAGTTGCAAACATTTTACAATTGCAGCCATCCAAATCGACACAGCCATCCAAATCGAGAGGAGATGGAGTCCGAGGCAGGACGATGTCCATTAGTTGAAGCACTTTTGCCATTATCGCCAGCAACCGCGAGGCTAATGGTGCGCATAAAACCTGTTATGATTGCCACCATATTCTCTAGACGTGTAATGAAGCATAATCCCATTGTTACCACTTACAACCAATAAGGTCAAAATCAGCAGCAACAACAACAACAACGAGAAGACCGCTAAGCGGATTGGGTCACGACACGCAAGCAAATCGTTCAGTCCGGTCATATCAGGTCAGGTCAGGTCAATAAAGAGCAGCGACAACTATTCGGAATATCCTGGCCCACTGACTGCTAACTGTTTGAGTATATACCCCTGTTTACCGTTGACCCGTCCTTGCATCGAGTGGATCCTTTCAAGTTTATTTACTTGCCACTTGTCCTTTTTCGAGCTTTGGCGTTTGTAGTGCCACCTCTGTTGTTGTTGTGAATGGGACTGTTGCCAACGTCGGGCTTTTCATTAGCGTGATTTGTACAGGATCATTATGTTTTATTTTGTGCTACTTGACGCGACCACACACACAGCCACGTCCCATAGAATAAAGGATAATATAATCGACTGCCAGCCCGTCCCTTCATCACAGCAAATTTGTCCAATTTACGCTTTACAAGAACGAGTGCGTGGTTGTAGAAAACATCTAGCATATATTGTGTTAAATAGTAATTAAATTGACAAATGTATACATATTTAAAGATGTAGTGTAATCGTAAAAAAAAAATTTAAAGGAAAGCACAGTTTTCAATTAATTCAAGTTAATATTTTAGATTATAATTTAAACAATCCAAACAAATTATATGAAACTTTTGAAAATTGAACTTTTTTTCCAGCAGATTATATTTTATGCAATACATAAAAAAATATTTGTTAAAACACACAATGTGAGAGTTTGGTAATCTTAAGAACCAAAAAAGGTTGCTTTCTATGGCAGCTACATACATATATGATAAATAGTAGTCCGATTTGCACCAAAATTTATCAGGCTGCTTAAAACTATACCACACAAACAATTGGGGCATCCAGCAGGTAATTCTGATCACCAATCATGATCAGGTATCACAAAAAAATGTATCGTACAAATAGTGTGATACCTGATACTGATTAATGATACATACTTCTAGGATATTCATGTACTTTTAAAAGACGTAGTAGGCTGATTTCAAAAAAAGTTATTAAGAAGTAAGCGGATTTGTGCAAAAAGTATCATGTAATAAAGGAGCGATTACTGATTGAATTATCTGAAAATGATTATCGGTTTTAGTATTTGGTACTATGTACAAAATTATCAATAACTGTTTGACAACCTCTACTTATAACACTGGACCACGCGAATGCGACCTCACTTTGTTATTCTGACTTTATTCCATACATTTCCTTATAGCTTCAACTTTATTTTAAGCCAATTCACTATGGGGCATTTGACCGATTTTATGGAATTAATTAAAAACATAAGCACGGAACACGACTTTTTGAAATATTTTTCTGCAAAATAGGCGTGGACCCTTTTAAACTTTTTAGAGTATAGCAGTATTTATACTTGACCTGAAACACCGTGAAAATGAACAGCTCCATATAAAAAAACAGCGAAAATTTGTTTTTCAGTATTTCATTTCAAAGTTGGTTCACACTATCTTTACGTTTCATAGCGTAAATGCCTATCGTTCTGCTAAAACTCAAATGACACTCTTAGACTTAACATAACACTGTTACTGGGCCATTTCATATTGACGTGGTGAAATAAGCCTCCACCCCTTATTTCATCAGTAAATGATGAAATTATGACCTTTTGAAAAGTCAAATTTGGGGAAAATGTGGTGTGAAGGAAGTACCGACGTTCATTTGGAGGTCACTGCTTTAATACCGCAGATATTCAAAGGTCATAAGGACCAAACAATTTAATTAGGCTTTATTTTATTTAAATAAAATGATATGCCAAACTAAATAGATATATGTATTATATGATTATAATGTATCATCAGGCCAGAAAGCGACTACATTATAATTTTATTTAGAAATGGCACCATTAAATTTGTTTTGCTTATGTGCAGCAACAACAGCTAATTTATATAAAGCGGCCACAATAATAGCGTAGATAACACGTATATCGATATTAAACACGTATATCGATAACAAAATACTAATATTCTGTTACCTCAGTGAAAAAAAAAACATTTTTGACGATTTCTTTTTGATCTGAGTGTAAATACTGTTTATTCAAAAAATTGTTTTTTACGTTATCTGGACCAAACTTTCAGGATTGGTGTGTTACTATGCTATTAACACTCTGTCAAAAAAATTATTCACATCGGACGATAGGAAAGTTGAAAAAGTAGATTTTCACAAAGGTTCGAAAAATTCCGTGGGTACTTAATGAATTAAGAAAAGTTTTGGGTGATTTAAAAGGAATTTAAAAGACCTTTCCATTGATACCAAATTTACCCCTGTACTTTATGGGGTCGGATACGTCTTCTTCAATGCGTTACACCTTTCGTGACAAAATTATAATACCCACCCTTCTGTCTGTCTGTCCGTCCGTCTGTTTCTATGCAAACTAGTCTCTCAGTTTTTAAGCTATCTTGATGAAACTTGGTACAGGTCCGTATTTTTGCTGCACGCAGTACATATGTCGGAACCGGACAACTATATCATATAGCTGCCATAGGAATGATCGGTTCAAGAACAACATTTAGTATGAAAATATGTTTGTGTCTCAAGATATCTCAACCCAATATTCAAATTGTGTGGTTGGTATAGTTTCAAACAGGCTGTCCAAATTTGGTGTCAATCGGACTACTATAGGAACGATCGGTTCGAAATCCACATTTAACAAATTTTGTAAAAAATCTGATGGCTTACATTGAGCACTGCAAGGGTATCCAAACTTTGGCGTGCCAAAGTTAGCTTGCGCTATATTTTTTTTTACATGGTTATTAAGGTGTCACAAAATTTGATATCAGGTATGTTGAGTCTTGAATCTGAGAAGGAGTAAGTCCACAAAGTTTCAGAGAGCTATGTTAACGCTTTAATACAAACAAACAGCCAAAATGAAAAGTTCCAACGGTCCGATTAGCTGCTGTCTTTTTAAAGTTACCCTTCCCAGCCACACCCCCTGCTCAGGAACCAGGTGGTTTGCCAAAAGTCTTATTGTTAGTATGCACTTTTCGGGGTTAGGATCTGATCGGACTATAGTTGCATATTTTTCATATTTCAGGAACATTTTGCTATATTCACGCCCATTCGCTGCTTCGACAAGAGCGTGATTAGGTTTTTTATTGTTTAAAAGACCCATAAATTTAAAAATATCCTTAAAGCATGTGCAGCAGATTTTTTGTTTAACTGTAGAATAACTTGTCAATCGCACAATGTTTTCTGAAGGCTTCTAAAAAGATTGAGAGTAAGTTAAACTCTCTTAAAAAAAATTCTACTTGGTTGTAGACCCATGTTCCCCTTATAACTCAATCGTCTAGACAACTCTATTTTACAGATTCCAATGACAAAAATATACATATATGTAAATGTATGTATGTGCATGCATTTGTATATATTGAGGTATGTTCCAGAAGCGAAACAACGAATAAAAAGTGCTTAAATTTCGCTTTGTTTTTGATTAAACTTGAGCCCTGCATAACAATTAACACATTTAAATCAGAATAGATGCTAAATGTTAAAAGTAAGCCCGCAGCTTTTACGGGAAAAGAGCAACAACAAAGCTGTGAATCATCATTGCAATTGTTTCCAATGCAACAGAGATCTGGGGCAAAACCTCGTACAATCAGTGGTGATAAAGGAAAGGAGAGGGCAACCAACCAGTGAACGTAAGAAAAGGGGTTTTAACAATTTTAATTTCAATTTACTAACCATGTGACCATGAGCAACAGATTTCAGTCCAAACTCCTGCCCGAAAACAAGCCAAAAGTCAGCGGAGAACACAATTTCAACCGAAGCGCATTAAGGAGACGCAACAAAAATCCAGTTTATGTGGGGAAGGGAAGAATGAGGATGCTACACAGGGTTGGTAAGAAAAACAAGAACAATGAGATAGATAATAAGGCGCTGCTGCTGTTTCTGCGTCCATTTACCTTTAGCGACCTTCACGTTGAATGCAGCTTGGTCTGCAGTTGCTGATTGGAATTATTTAGCCAAACTGTAGGAAGAGGATAGAAAAGAATGCGGCAGGAGGAACAATGCTCGACAGTTACAACAACAAGGAACAACTGCTTTTCCCCTTGCCTGACGTTGCTTAAATTGTGATTTATTGTATTTATGGCTTGCCTCCGTTGCCTCAACTCAAATTGAGTTTACAACAAGAGAATATTTGGGCTCTAAGCTGGTTTGCGTTTTGGCCATGTTTAACTTAATGCAACTAACGGCTAATGAGGCGCGTGTTAAGCTGCCAGAACTTGTGGCCAGCTCAAAGTTTGCAAAGTGAAATCAAAAGCGGCAAAACTCATTGTATCCGCCATTTTCCATCACGAAACTTTTCAACGAAGGCCAGACTTTGATTTCAAACCAAAGCAAAATGAAAATAAAAATAAATACGAGTAAATAAAACAGGCAAGAGAGGAGAAACAGGCTTTTAGGCTTGGCCAACTTGCAAGACCAGTGTGCCTATTAAGGGCCTCAAGGCCAAGGTTTAAGCAAGCGACATGCCAACAGTCCAAAATACTGATCAAAATCAAGCTAAAAGAGAGAAATCAACTGGCCAACAATTGTCAGTTGGCCAGTTGAAACTTGGCACACATACGATTGCAATTCAACATTGCTGGTCATGTTAAGAGCGACCAGGAGATGGTGTAGAATGCCAGAGCTTATGCATAATAAATGCGCAACTGGTGTGCAAAGGAACCGGTTTTAGGAATTCAAGAGAGTCAGAGACCTCCATCAAGTGTTATACGACAAGAAGGGGAAGTAAGTTAACATAAAAAGCTGCATGGCAATGTTAGACAACAGTTCGGTAAAAAGGATGAGTTCAGGGGCAATGCTGTTAGCTGTTGGCCAAGAGCTTTCGCTAACAGTAAAATGTTTGCTAACAGTATAAGACGAAGTAACAACAACAAATTAAAATCCGCTTTGCCTATCGAGACGAACTTCCGGCGGCAAATCAGCGCACCAGCCGTCAAGCCAACAACTGATGCGCAGACCAATTCGCAACTTGTCTATTGGCCAACTGTCTTGTTGGCTGGCTGAGATTTTAGACCTAACGCAGATCAGCATATAAATGGTCTTGCAAGAATGCAGATTTTACAGCAACAACGCATGCCAATGTCTGGCCAAGAACAGTTTGCCAAGCCGCTAGACAAGTCAAACCACTCGCAGTAGTTCTCGTTGTAGTGGTGCTAGTGGTGCTGCTGGTTATGCCATGTAGAGTACATTGACCATTTTGGCAAAACTCTTTTTCTCTTTCCTCTTCCTCGTCTGCTTCTTCTTTGTTGTCTTTACATCAGCGTCATCGTCATGAGAAAATTACAGCACTTGATGTTGTCGTTGGCTCGTTGTTGGCCAGTTCTCATGAATTGCAACTAAATTTGTAACAAAACAGACAAAAAAAAAAACGTTTAGATATTGCCTTTTCTAGGCTTGGCGTAAAGCGGCAAACAACACACACCCAGAGCACAACAGTAACAACTGCTTATAAATTGTGGCGTCATCACAACACCAGACAGTCGACCAAGGCAGGCCAGGAAGTGTGTGAACTAGACAAGTTGAATTCTACACGCAATTTGCAATCAAGTGCAAATCAACAATTGCTGCTTAGCAAATGAAAACAGCTACAAAGAAAATCATTGGATTAAACCATATGATAAATTAATTTAAGTTTTTAGAACTGCAAACCATTCTTTAAAATTTGGCTAGATCTCAATAAAGCGTAAGGAGACTGGTTTCAATAATTCGACAATTCCGATTGAACCTATATTTTGAAATACTTTTACGAACTAGCAAATAAAAACAAATACAAAATATATGCCAATACATTAAAGGAAAGTCAAAAAGGGAAAAGAAAACTGTGAAAACAAAAGCTATTCCGATCGAATCGGTATAACACAATGTCAACAAGCAAATAAAGACAAATGTAAATTGAAGCTTGAAATTTTGGTTTATTCCAGCGATTAATTTATGTTAAATTGCAGAACAATTGATATTGCAGAACGTTCGTATATGTATAACAAGGCAACAGTTTAAAAACACTTTGGACTTCATCATTATTGAAAACAACTACTTAACTTAAAATAATATTATTTAGAACCACATATGATTGAATGATCCTGGGCAATCCCATAACCCTGACAATAGCAAACATCGAAGTGGACAAAATACTTGACAACGCAATAGAAACACTAAAAAAAAAGGAACATACACATAAAAAATATGTAGTATATCAAAATATGTTGACGATATCATATATGCTTAAAAAAAAAAATATACGGAAGATATTTTGAATACACTAATTACAAAATTAAATCGGGAAGAAGATCGCATTGTTAGACATAGAGCTGGAAAATGTATGTTATATACATTTGTATGTAATCATGTTGCACACTTCCTAATAAGAACAACAAAATTATCGAAACGCTAAGGAGGAAAAATTTGTATTAATAAGTAAAAGAAAATATCGGCCTTTTCAACTCACTGTAATGATATATACAATAAAAAAGTTTGCTGAAATACCAAGTGATTTTTGTTGAGCGCTTGATGCTTGGAAGGAAAAAAATTACAATTCGCCGAAAAATAGTTAAGTTTGGCAGAAACGTGTGAGTTTGGTCGAGATATCCTTAGAAAGACACAATTACCAAATTTGGATAAAATCGGACTACTATATCGGAAAGCTGTTATTTAACAAATGTTGAATACAGGTCTCTACAAGGGTTTTAAATCATTGGCGCAGCAAAGATAGCCCTATTGCATTTCTATACCCTTGCGAAAACATGTATATGTATTCTTGATGCACATGTCCGTCCTCCCGTTTATCTGCCTGTCCGTTTGTTTCTAAGCAAACTAGTCTGTCAGTTTTGAAGCTATCTTGGTAGTGGTTCGTCTTTTTGCTGCACACTGTACATACAGTGGTGGCCAAAAGTATTTTGACAAAACTAATGTTAAATCCACTCATAATTTGAACTTATATGTAAGTTTTGGCATCAATTGAAAGGTTATTTAAATTCCGTTTGATTGGCCGTTTGGTGGCCAAAAGTATTTTGGCAAAACTAAAGTTAAATCTACTCATAATTTGAACTAATTTCATGTAAGTTTTGGCAACAAATGAAAGGTTATTTTAATTTTGTTTGATTGATGAACCCATTAACCAGTATGAACCCATTAAGTCTACTTTTCAACTTTTTTCCTTGGGCTTGAACAAATAATTTTTTTCCAAAAAGTTGCTCCAAACCATACCTGTTTAATTTCGATTAAAATTAATAATCAATTAACTAATTATTTTGAACAAAACACAAAAGCTACTTAGTTTATGTGATTTTGTTTGTGTCAGATATCCTTTCTATATAGAAAATATATTTTAGCATATCAGTAAATGTTATCGGTGCAGTCCACTGGATAGAGTATCAAATTCTGAAGCGAGTTTGTTTCCCACATCGGTTCGATAAAAAAAAAACATTTACATTATGATAAAATATGATTGAAACGTTAATAATTAACAGTTACATAAATATACAGATATTAAAAAACTAATTATAAAATAAAAATAAAGTATTGTAATTAACATTTAATTTAATATAAAAACTCCAAAAGTGTCTGTTTCTTACTTTTTTGTACTAGCTAAAATATTAGCTACTTGTTCTAGCGAAATAGCCAACTAGGGCGTAATAAATATTTTACTACTGCTTTGGTAACAGGTCAGTCGTAAGCTAATCGTAATGCAGCGCATACCGCTCGGTACATTTGCGGACATGTAGTGCAAAAATTCGTCAGGTAAAGGCCATGCAAGTATTCCATGTGGTAGCTAGTACCCATCACCAAATCCCTAGGTTTCCGCCGGGCACCCATGCTGCAGTGACAGCTCAAATTTGAATCCTCCAATTACTATATGTGTTTATATGTTGGCTACTTTAATTGTGAGAATTTAATCAAAATAGTCAGGAATAATCTACAAAATTCAAAAAAATCAGAATTAATCAAAAATAATCCGACTACTCAAAATTAGTATTTTAATTATTTCTGATTATTTTTGAATAGTTGTAATAATTTTAGATTAATTCTGATTTTTTGTCATCGTAATCATTAAATAATTGTGAAAAACCGAAAATAATCGTAATATCATCATTAGTTCGACTTTTAAACAAAAATAATCTCATTATTAATGACTATGATTATTAATCATTACTTAACAGGTATGCTCCAAACTAATAGTAACTGCCACAAAAAATTTTCAAAAATCTCTTCGCTAATACTTTGTATGATTATAATCATATGTATAGAGAATATAATATATATCATATTAGATATTACATAAATATATAAATAAGTAGAACTTCTCTTCATTTTACAGCTGATGTATGTACAAACATACTGGTATATGTATGTTTGTACAACGATATACATACATCATCATCATACTATTTATTTCTGGCTCTTTCTGGCAAACAGCAAGCACAACAAGAGTAAGCTGGCATCTGGCGGCAGCCAAGCACAACTTCAACTTCAACTTCAACTTCACGTCACGATCACGGACATGGTCACAACCTAAGTTACTACATTAAGAGAGGGAGGGAAGGTGCTCTGTCAAGAATCGAAGCTAGTCAAGATCCGTGCTCCAAGAAGTGGAGTCTCTCTGGATAAGCTAGTATTGTTGGCGTTTATTGACCTTCAATGAAATTGCAGCTACATTTTCACATGCTTGTTTGTATCTATAACAATTGTCAGCACTGTGTGTCGGCCATTCAGATTTGAAAATTAAACAATTGCTATCCTACGGCTAGCAAAAGTAAAAACAAATCAGCTAACAAATAACAACAAAGAATGCGTCAACTTTAGCTGCTGCGCAGGCGCCGACGACTTTGGCCAAGTTCAAGTAGCAAAAACCAAAGTAGGAAAGTCTTTTAATTTTCATTGCAAAATGAAGATTTTTTTATTTGTGCTATTCTGCTCTTGCTCTCATCATTACTGTGGTTGCAATATAGTAAACCAGTTTCCCTTGCGTGTTCTCTTGTTCTCTTGGTATCGTCTTTATCTCCGTTGGGAGCACAACCACAAAAGCATTTTAAACCAAAAGGCAACTTTTGTACTTTTGGCTTCTTGCGGTTGATGTAAAATATAGTATTTTTTGTTTCTTTGTGGGTTGCATTTCTATTGCCTTTTGGCATTTTAATTGAAATGCTTGCGACAAAGTATCAAAAATATTCGAAAAGTATTTAAATTAAATGCATATCGCATATCAAAGCGGGGGACTTCTTTTCCCTCATCGTTCCTATCGACTTTAGCTTTGTTATCTGCCAAGCTAATAATAAAGTTTACGAAATATTCCAAACTTTACGAAGCCTTGCAAAACTTTAGCATAATAAATAAACAAGAGCCAATCAACAGCAACAACAACATTGAGTACAACAACATAATGAGAATAGATTTGTTATTTTAGACAAGAGAAAAATTTGAGTTTTCACTTTCAGCGAGGCATATAATAATTGTTCATTTATCATAATTATACATGTTGATTTATATACTCACGGAAATGAAAAAAAAAGTTCGTCAACATTAGGGGAAGCCGTTCTCGACACTCACCTGGAATTGGGAAAAGAAAAAGAACAGAACATAAATATTTGGCTAAGAGAAACCTAATAAAATAATAATATTGTATCAAATACATTAAATTGCTGTTTCATTTGAATGTAGAGCTAATTTATTATTACTTAGTGTTGCTTCCTGAAAAATTTACTACTTGCACTGGCGGCATCAATTTGCCAGCAGCAACAACAACAGCAGCAAGTGGCATATGAGGAGGGGTTAGCGGTGCCAAGGCGCTTCAATTATTAATGCGCTCCTGTTCATTGCATACTTTCAGGCTGGCAGTGAGAAATCAGCGCTACGCATACACACAAG
The DNA here is from genome assembly GCA_035044365.1 of Drosophila neotestacea. Classification (NCBI taxonomy): domain Eukaryota; kingdom Metazoa; phylum Arthropoda; class Insecta; order Diptera; family Drosophilidae; genus Drosophila; species Drosophila neotestacea. The sequence continues at coordinate 11,866 of JAWNMD010000711.1, forward strand.
GCCCCCTTAGTTTAAGTTGTTAGCATGTGTGTGTGTGCGTGTGTAAGTGCTGCGCAACACTGCTGGTCATTTATGTAGAATCTGTTACTTTATCAATAATGTAGCAGACAAGTTCTTTGTTTATTCTATAACAAATACAGCAGGCTCTCTGTTTTTTGGGTAGCTCGATTTTGATATAAATTTCTTATATATACTATGTGGCTTGCGAATGAAAATGAGAAGCACTTCTCACAACTATAGCCGGATCTTATGTCATTTTGTATAGGAAAGCGGGAAACCGTTTTGCCCGTTTTTTAAATATTGGACTTAAAATAATAGTAATACTTTATATAACTTTATATATGTAATTTCCGCTGCTCGCTGTTTTAAAGTTATCGTTGGAGAAAAACATTATACTTGGCAGGAAAAAGTCTTATTTGGCGGGAAAACGCTAGATTTTGTGGGATAAGGTCAGCTTTTTTGAGATAAAACCAATCTGTGAATTTGGTTGAGATAGCTCTAATTTTGACCTTTGACCCCAAATTGACTTCATCTATTGCATGATGGACGGGTCGGACTATAGTGAACATCATATGTACCAAAACCTATTTTGCTAATTTTCTATAACAAACTTCATCTGGGCACGTTATAGATGAGCCTACATACCAAGTTTGCTGTCTCTAGCTCTTATAGTCTCTGATATGACATGAGTACATCGACTAAGCTATTGGTGCTGATCAAGATTATATACGCCGCCTCCTGCCTGTTACGCACATATTTTCTTGGACAAACTTAATAGAGCCTTTTCGAAGTGTATGGTCTGAAATATTATAGCAAAGAGCAAACCATTTTCGTAGTTCCAGGTACTTTAAAAGTGTGTGTTGACTTCCAAATCGTCAGACATTACTGAATATGAGTGTAACTACTATACATATATACATGACCAGCACTGTAATTAAGTGCTCTTTCTTTCTATTTATAACTGTCTCAATTTGCCACTGTCTGTTTGCCACTTGCATGAGTCTCAGATTTCAAATTGTATCCGCACCATCCCACAGGGGTCTTGGGTGTTTTAGCAAACAAATCACTTTTAATTTTCGGTGACTTTGATTTTTGCTACCTTCTCTCCTTCGTCAATGCTAAACTGATGAGCCAATTCAGCGACTGACTAGGCATCTTCATTATCATTTGGCCAAGTTTTTTTTTTCTGTATTTTTTTCTTTTGGCTAAGCCTACAGAATTTTGTATGTCGCCCGATTTTCATTCTGCATATGTCATTTATGCTTTGATTTTGGTTTTTCGTTTGTTTTCCTTGGCACACACACACAGATACACACTCGTGCAGTTGTTTATAAAAAGGAGCTCCCAGGAAGAGGAAGCCAAAGTGACTTTTGAGTGACAAATTGTTTTCAAATTTTGGCTGGCTGCTTATTTGTGTTAATGGCATAAATTTGCATAAAAGCATTAACTGTTTATTTGCTTTGCCGCTTGTGTGCTCCGTCTCCTCCAACTCTGTTTTTCTCACTCTCTGCGACCTTAATCTTTCTTCTCCTGCTCCGCACCCCTTCGTGAAAATTTGCAAATTGGCCAAGGAAGGAAAAACAAGCAGCAGGCAAATTGAAATCACATCGCAGCTCTCCCAACTCTCAACTCTCCACACATATGAGAATAACGCGCCAAGCACTTGAACAACAAAATGACTTTCGCTTCTCTTTAATTTTATTTTTTTTTTGGGGTATTGTACTTTCCCCTGGAGGCTAAATGTAATTTTCTACTCGTATTTATTTATTAAAACCCAAAAAGCAAAGCCCTGATTGAATTGTGACAGACCCCGTAACGCCCCCAAAAACACACACCCTTCTCGTCTTCTTGCCCAAAACAAAATAACTGGGAATGCAAATTAAAATGAGCACGCAGCAGCGGGAGGAGATTGGTGAAAAATGGAAGGTGGCACACATGCATAAACAATTACCAGTAATAACTAACGATGTTTTCCATACATATCAAAGCTAAATTTAGCTGTAGAAAAATAGGAAAATCTCATGAGAAATTGCCATAAAAAAAAATTTAGGAAAAACAAAAAAATAGAGCGCATAAATTATTGAAAAAACATTTCGACAGGCCAAGAGGAGCTAAAGTCCGGCAGCAAGGACACGCGCTATTGCTCAGGTTCTTGCGAAGATGAAAGGCTTAAAAGGCTTGCACGCAATGTTGCCAACAGCCAATGATGGGCATTAAAACGGCTTAAAGGCGTAATATGTTGTGGCTTAAATTACATAATAACGGCACCAGCACACGACAGAGCACGAGCACAGTAGGAGGGGAAAGATGGAACAAACAATAACAAGGCCAAACAATAACCGAAAAAAATTTCAGCTTACAAATTGTTGCTCAACTTGCTGTTAATACCCTGCAAGCCAGCAAATTGTTTAGGTATGTTGTTATATGGATTGCATTAATTACAAACTTTGTTATTACAATTGATATTTCCATTGTGTTTTCCAGTATGAACCTTTTTTATTTTCTGGCGAACAGGAGGTATGTTGTAGTCGTGCATACTCGATTGTTGCAGCAGTTTCTTATTTCATTTATTTTTAATTATATGCAAAGAAATGTTGGAGGTGGTCGTCAAAAGGCTTACAACAACTTCGCTCGTCTACCAAGGCAAACACGCTTCTGGCAAAAGGGGCTAAAATCAGTCGGCTTAAAGGAGCTCGCGAAGGCCCGAAGCTGGCTGCCTCTCCTTTGTTGGCTTTTATCATTAACATGGCTTCAAATTAACGGAAAAACACAGCCAAGCGGCAGGCAGTGCAGCGAATCGTCGTCAGCGTCATCGTCTCAGTTGGGGAATAATAATTTTTCACACTTTTCAGAGCGAATTTCCCGATGTTGCAGTCACTTTTCTAACGATGTCACTAGACAACAAGTTTTTCTTAACGCCACCAACGCGTCCCGTGAGAGGTGCGTGAATATCAAATTAGGTTGAAAAGTGTTAACTTAAACCCATGTAAATATAACTAAGACGTCAATGGAAGTTGTGCTCGCCAAAAACATTTGCTGTGGCATGTGCCAACTTTTGGCAAGTTTATAATTAATTAAACATCCATTGGCATCTATTTGATTGGAAACACTTTTCATATGATAATATAATTGCTTGGAAACACACACAAATTGACCAAGCCATTAACATGCTGACAACGGCTAATTAGTGCTAAAATTACTAAGTCAATTCGTTTAAAGTTTAACAAATTACTTCAGAGGGAAGAGACACAGACACAGAGACAATAGAAAGACTTTTAGTACAATTCCTTTGTTAAAACACGTTTTAAAATGCATCCAAGTCTCGAAAAACAAGTATATTAAACTTGTTTCAGTATAAAACAAGCAAAAATCATAAATATTATATATTGTCATATAAGACAGTCGTTTAGGCCAACATATCTAACTTGACAAACGAAAATATAATATTATAAATGGGTCAACGACCACTAAACCAGAATTTCATAAATTTGTTCATTAAATTTATTAAAAGGAGCCTTAGAATCTGTTTAAAGGTTTATGAAAACTTGCAAAATATTATACATATACATATAATCAATTTTTAACATTTTTAAAAAAATACTATAGCTTACAATATTTTAGTAAATGCTTAAAATAAATTCTTGTCATTTAAAAATTATCATTGTTTTAAAATATTTTTAAATATTTTACATCTCAACCTTTATTATATATAAGCTGGAGAACTCAAGATGATCTCAAGGTGATTAGCTTTGCTTAACCTTTTGTTGTTGCTCTGTTTCTACTCCTTATCCTTTTCGATGGGAACCTTTGACACTGTTAAATGTTGCCATATGTACATACATACATAAGTATGTGTAACTAATTCCTTAGTTTTGCACATGTAATGGTCCCTCAACACACGTATATGCAGTCAGGCAGTTGCTAATGCAAATCCCTCGTGGTTGTTCTGACTGTCGACTGTTGCCTGTTGCCACCACTTTGACTTTCTGTCTGTCGGACTGTCTGAATGTCTGTTTGTCTGAGCTTGCTGCTGTATTTATTTTGGAGATTTTGTAAACTTGTACCCACGTCGTACACTGTGTGTGTGTGTGTGTGTGCTCTTGTTGCCATTGTCACGTGAGAAGTGCCATTGAGTGACACAAATGAAGTGACTGCTATTAGCTTTAAAACGCACTGACAGAGACAGAGAGACTGAGGGAGAGATGAAATCAAGCACACACACTCCAAAAGTGGCAAACTTTGCGTGCGTCTCTCGTTTGCCACTTGGCTCTTCAAACTACTTACTTGTAGCTGTCTTAAAGCTGCCACGCCCCTTCCTAATACACTTCTCTCCACCTTGCCATTTTCCTTAGCTACATTTCAAGTCCTTTTTGCTTTCAAGTGCCAAATTAGCTTATCTGATACATCAGAATCTTGTTGCATAATTCAGCAACATTTTTTCTGCCAATTTCATTCAATTTGCGCCCAAGCCTGGGTCTCTCTCTCACACATATTTTCCTCGTATTCGCTTGTCTTATTGTTGTTTTTTGTATGACTTTATCTTGACTGATTTCTTGCTGTTTAATATTAATTTAGCTTTCGCTGAATTTTCTGTTAGCCCTTTTGGTAGTATGTTGACGACACCATACTATAATTCACTTAAATCGGAATTTACTTGCAATGTGCTAGAATAGCTGATGGCCATTATGGAGACCCCCCAAAACCTACACGACCCTCCCCTATAACCCAACAATCCAAGCCAAAGACACTGCTGTTTTCCCTGCTCAAAAATTCCTTTTGAGAAATTGAATCTTTGGCATGCTGGACTAACACGAAGCAATCGCATGTTTGTTTATCTACAAGTGAGCGTATTTGTGTGTGGGTGTATGTGTGTGTGTGCACTTGTCTCTTCAGTAGGCTCCAATGGGATTTTTGCTACTTATCTCATTTTTAGCATATTTTATCAAACATAAATATATATATGTAAATATATTTTTCCCTTGAACCATCGCATCACTTGCCTTGACAGCCTGTGAATCCCACCCTGCCTGCTTGTGGTCCTCGAGGATTTGTTTCTCATTTTGTGCGTCATCAGCACAAGAGTTTCGACTTGGCTTGACGGTTTGTCTGCCCCCGACCAACTCTGCCTGACGCTTTTTAAGCTGCTTGATTGACTTGAAGTGCTTGGATTTAAGTGGTCGTTGGAGATTTGCTTGTTGCTCCTCCTGTTCCTGTTGTAGTTCTTGCCGTTGTTGTTGTCGTTGCTCTACAACATTATGATTATGATTATTTGACACTGTTGAGCGACACGACAGGCGACGCGGCATCATTGAAATTTTTACCATATCCAAAAGCTTAGGCTCAAATTTCCGCTTATATAACTGACAGTTGGCAGAGGTAAGAAATATATTGCACATTTCAGTGCTTCGTTTCGAATCTACAACTTGCCACAATTTTATGTAGCATACTTTTAAGTTTGTCTTTGCTGGCACCTTTTCTCTCTTTTGGACACCTAAAAAGCATACGAGGACACTAGTTGGAGTACGTCTAGAAAATCCGCTTAGCATTAGCTCTTGTTGGACTCGTCACAAGTTTAAAAGTCAACCTTATACAAACATAAACCCACACATGTATGGAGTGCTTTGTGTGTGCGTAAGTCACCTAAGTGCACAATATGTTGAGCCATTTGACCAATTAAAAGTTTTGCCCCTAATACGCTTCATTTGCTAAACTTTTGTAGATCGAGCGTTGGTAGATAGGTGGACGTGTGTGAAGAGTGCAGAAATAGCGGTATTAAAACTTTTGTCACATGCAAACGCAATGCCATCCCTTTTCCACACCCACGTTGCAACAAAACGTTTTTGAATAAAAAATTTCATATAAAAAAAAACAAGAGTGGGATACGAAAAGAGTGAAAGCGGGAGGGGACGAGACTTTGCTGCTTATTGAAATTTATTGAGATTTATGCATAATCTGGTGTACGGAAAAAACTTTAGCAGCTGTCAATCACAGAACTGGCAGTGATACTCCTGCTCTTGCTTCTGATCCTGCTGCTGCTGTTGGTGGGTTCATCGTCCAGTAACCAATAAAAGCAACAACGAGAGGCACAAAACATTTGATGAAATACTCTGACGAAGTCGCCTTGCGTTGTCGTCATCGTCGTCGGCAGCTGTCCAGGAAATAAGCGCCAATTATGCCACCAGCAAATGCGTTCGGCCTGTTGCCCAGCAGGAAGCCAGCTGGATAGCCAGTTAGCGACCAGAATTCATTTCGTTCCATTGCCTTTATATTCCTTTCCTTTCGTTTCCATCACTTTCCCTTACTTTGCTTCGCTTCTTTCAATTCCAATTTCAATTTGCAATACGCTGAAATGACGCTGTCGACGTCGTCGTCGACATCGACATCTTCATTCGATGTGGCCTCAAAACTGTTTGGGAGTTGCTTTTTATGCCTGTGCCCCCTGTGTACATCTGCTTGACCAAGCACAGAAAAAATTGTAGAAGAAGACGAAGAGGAAAGCTATTCGGGCACCCAAAATGACCCACCTCTGTGTGTATGGAGCGTTGTTTCATTTTGTACGCACTTCCGTTTGCCGTTGCGCCCTTCCCAGGATCGTAAAGGGATTTTCCTGTATCCTGCATCCTGCCTGCTCCTGATGCTGTTGCTGTCATCTTGCGCCATTGGGTCATCCATCTACCGGTTTCATCTTTTGTGCAGCCCGCAAATGTTTTATTTATATGTGGACAACGTTGGCGGCAAAGTTTTACTTAAATATGCGTAGCAGGCAGTCACAGCCTTCAGCCCTCTGGTCAGACTGTTACTGCTCAGGTGTATAAGTATGTATGTATGTATATAAATAAATATATATATCTTAGTGTGATTTTGATTCAGATTCCCTGTGTATTGATATTTCGGTATGCGATGCTTGGGCATACTTTTAGGCGCAGTTGAAACGTCTCAGCCTTTGATTGAGTGGAGCGCGCAAATCCGCAAAATAGATTTCCCAATTGACACATTTTTTTTCTTTTCCCCTTGTTTTTGGGGAAAATTGCTTACATGAGTGAATGTGCGCATTTGCCAAACACGTACTTCAGCTCTTGTTAATAAGATTTTAATATTTATAGGCAAGAAGACAAACAATTTCAGCATGTGTTCCAGTTTTCCAGTTGAAGAAAATTAATTTTATTTGTGAATTATTCAGAGCTGTCTTTATTTTAAACTTGTTATTATACATTTTTAATATGCATATTTCATGCTCTTTAAACTTTCTTCGTATTTGTCAAACTTCTTTCCAGGCAATCTCGGCAGACATTAATAAATTAAATTTTATTTTATTTAATTGCTTGAGTTAAACGGGTTTGCCTGCCTGGCCGTGTGCTGCCACTTGAAGCGCGTAAAACCGCTCGGAAAAAATGCCTTTATTAATTTCTAAAACAGAGACCCCAAGCCCCTTGAAATGGAAATGAAAGACGAAACCTGACTTGGTCTGACCTGGTCCACTTCATCTAAGGCGCTCATTTTCTTGCTAGCGGCAGCTTCTTTATTTGCTTTGTTGATTGTCAACATCAATTATTTAACTTTTGCGTGACAAGCCCACCCAAAAAACTGCCCCACGAGTACCCTTGCCCCGATGGTCTATTTAAAAACAGTCAAATAAGCGCACATAAAACTTATCACGCCTGAATTTGTCAGCACAAAAGCCAGGGACGAGAAAAAATTTCGCGGCTGGGTAAAGGAAGCAACCCTTTCTGGTTGTATTCTGCGACCCACGCATCTTATTCTTTTCTCCTTTTTTTGCATACCCTGCACTCAGAATTGTCATTGTGAAAGTTTTTCTTACTTTTAAAAGCAGTCGTAAAAAAATGAACTTTCAAAAAATTTGCTTTTTGATTAGCAAAAGCTAATGAAAAAACATTATTAAAGTGATAAGTTTAATAAGAATGGAAGTTGAAAAAATCAAAGTGGAAAAAACTTGTTATACATAAATTTGTTAGGTGATTTCTTACTTAAGGCTGTCCTGTCATTCAAATCGATAACTACCATATGACAAACCGTAAGCTACCATTTGTTAGGACGTTTCTACTGAATAAATTTTAGCAAATCATTATGTACGATGCTTTAAATTGAAGAACTTTTTTTTTTTTACGAAATGTTTTACTATACATTGCTGAAATGTGACCTCAATATTTTTTTGAAGAGGCACATATAATTTTCCTCTTAATTTCAGAAAATGTGACTCTTTTATTTGAAAGCATTTATATATCTGTAATGATTTAACCAAATCCATACAACTAAACTATTGTTAGTAACAATGTTTCTACTTAAAATCTTTTTATAATTTTATAATCTACTTATTAAAATAATTTCCTTGTTTAATGAATAACACAGGGTAGCACATTGTCAAGCTTAGTTCAGCGTAAAGCCTTTCGAACTTGGTTAGTTGAAAATTTGTCGCGGCTTCTGCTTCGCACTTCATTTTGTGTTTGTCTTGTTGAATGCCAAATGCAAATGCTCTGCATACTTTATGCCGTTTTATACGCTTTTTTCACACTTTCCTAAGCAGTTGCCGCGCACGCGATGAATGGAAATGCCCGGAGGGGGTCGCAGTGCTAGGCTTGCTGTTGAGAGGTTGGTTTGGTGGTGACTGCCACTTAAGACAAATTGCGGGTAACAAGTAGAGCGCCCACGTAAATAGGCAAAGCTTCAACAACAACAAAATAAATAAAATTATAAGAAAAAGAAACGAAGTGAATGCAAAAAAATATAAATAAATACCCCATTGAAAGTTAGGGGCTTGCACAGACTCTGATACAATGGGTAATAAGGTGTATGGGGCAGAGGCTAGAGCGCAGGAAATTTGCGGCGTCAGAATGCCAGATCTGCATACAATTTTGGAGAAAAGGGTTTGTGCAAAGTATGCCGCAAAGTTTTCAATAATACCCAACTTTCGTGCCCCATCTGCAAGCAGCTTGCAACAACAATATTGCTGAACGCCAACTCACTTGAGTGCTCAAGTATTTCACGCCGATTTGCAGGCTTGTTTCGAGCGCTCATTTCAATTGGCAAACTTATGAGTTGAGAGTCGGAGATTGAAAGAAAACCAAACGCAATTTTTATACCCTTGCAGAGGGTATTATATTTTTGTCACGAAATGTGTAACGCATTGAAGGAAGCCTCACAGACCCCATAAAGTAAATATATTCTTGATCAGGGCGACGAGCTGAGTCGATATAGCCATGTCCGTCGGTCCGTCTGTCTGTCTGTTTCTATGCAAACTAGTCTCTCAGTTTTGAAGCTATCTTGATGAAACTTGGTACATGTCCGTCTTTTTGCTGCACGCAGTACATATGTCGAAACCGGCCGGATAGAATAACTATATCATATAGCTGCCATAGGAACGATCGGTTGGAAATAAACATTTAGTATGAAAAACTTTTTTGTTTCTCAAGATATCGCAACCAAATATACACATTGTGTGTTTGATTAAGTTTTTAACAGGCTGATCAAATTTGGTGTAAATCGGACTACTATATCATATAGCTGCCATAGGAACGATCGGTTCGAAAACAACATTTAGTATGAAAAACTTTTTTGTTTCTCAAGATATCTCAACCAAATATACACATTGTGTGTTTAAATAAGTTTTAAACAGGCTGACCAAATTTGGTTTAAATCGGACTACTATATCATATAGTTGTAAAAAATCTGTCGGCTTACACAGGGCACTGCAAGGGTATCCAAACTTTGGCGCGCCAAAGTTAGCTTGCGCCATATTTTAACTTATTTTCTTGTTAATATCGCAGTTAATTTCCACTACAAGTTTTCTCAGCAATTAGTGCCGAGTGATTAAGCATTTCGAAATAAGGTACGCAGCGATCTCGCTGTAGTAGCATAACGAGTATACGTAGTTACAAGTGGCATGTGGGATGCGGCTTTGCAATAATATCGCAGATTTATTTGCCAGCGACATTCGGGCAAACATTATGTGCCACTTTATGGGGCAAGGATGCTGCTCAGCGTTGCAATAATCCTCGGCGACTGCACGCGCCGCCACTAAAAAGGGCTTAGGATGTGTGTGTGCAGTGTGTGTATGGGCATGGAACACATTGGCTGTCATGCGGTTTTATTAGAAATTGTTATCGCCTCGCCTGTTGCATCCACGTCGACCCTTCGGTTCGAGGAGCAGTTGCACAGCCATGCTTGCGCTAAAGTTCGATTTTTATCGGTTGCTCGGACGTTTTCTATTTGGCGCTGTGATCCTGCCGAGCCTGTTCGGCTTATTGGTCCACATAGTGCTCTATTTACCATTTACCATTTGCCATTTGCCATTGCCATTTGCTGCTTTGGCGTTGGCGGCGGCGGATTTGCCCGAAGTGCTTTGTTATCTGTGGAATTAAAAACGTCGCCATATTGCTCTCGCTGACTTTGCCAGGATGCGAGCTCTTAGGACACGGCAGAGACAGCCATTGCGGCTGCGGCTGTGTTTGAGTGCACTTTTAGCGCCATAAATCAGAAATTGTTGTTGGCCGCCTGGATACTGGATACTGGATGGGTATCCTTTTATTGTTGTAATGTGAATACAAATTTATATTGACATCGTAAAGGTAAAAATCTTTGCCGCAACTCCTTACATTTACGTGCTGAACATTTCACCCAATCTCATACCTTTCCCATATTGCTGTTTCCAAGGATATGAAAAGCTCAGCAGGCAGGCAGCTCGCCGAACGCGCCAATCGCATATGCAATGTCAATATTTGTATTTGCTTTCTATGAGAGCTGCGCAAGTGGCGCTCGCCTGTTTGTTGGTTTCCTTTTTTTACGATTTGGGGTTTATGTGTGCATTGAAGCATTGATGTGGAGGATATTTGGGGTGGGAAACGGGTAAGGGGTAGATTTGGTTGTGGGGACAATGAAAGTGTTTTGTGGCATCGGCTAAGCGTGTGTCACAGATGCGACCGTGTTTGTCTGATATGTTTGTCAAACGGAACGCGATATTCATCTGACAATTTAAAGTTATTCCAGTAGTTAAATATAATTGCTTGGAAAAAACGTAGTCGGGGTAAGACATAGAAATATTTGAGTGTTTTATAGTTCCTGAGATCTAAGTGATTGTAAAAAGAACAGACAGTCAGGCGAATATTGCTGTCGACTTGGCTGTTGATTCTGTTCTCTATTCCTGTTTTATTGAGACAAAATCACCGAAGTGGCAACACATATCCAATTAATTCTTTTTGATTATCTTTATTTATTTTGTCTTATGTTTAAATTAAAAACAATTTAAATTTCAATGATGAAATCGAACTGAAATTCTTGTGGCAACAACAATAATTTACTATTTAAACTTGTAGTGCAAGATTGCTATTTGAAAAAATAAATGAAACTGTATTTAAGAGAATATTTATTTCATTTACATTAGGAACAACAAGACTCGGTATAAAGCTGTTTCAAGAGATGTCAGACCCTATGATCATATTTCATGCTGAAATCATTATACCCTTTCAGCGGGTATAATAATTTTGTCACGAGACGTGTAACGCATTAAAGGAAGCGTTGCAGAACCCATTCTCGACGAGGACAATAAGCTGAATCGATATAGCCATGTTCGCCCGTTCGTCTGTCTGTCTGTCCGTATATTTCTATGCAAACTAGTCTCTCAGTTTTAAAAGCTATTTCGATACAACTTGTTACAGATGCGTCTGATCGGATCGGATCACTGTATCATATAGCTACCATGGGAACGATCGGTTTAAATACACATTTAGTATGAAAAATGTTTTTGTTTCTTAATATACCATTGTGTTTTGTACCTCCTGACCAAAAGTCGGACAACTATGTATGTATATCATAGAAACGATCGGTTAAAAAATCGAATTTTAGCATGCACAACTTTTTTGTTTTTTAAGATATTTGAACCAATTATATTGTTTTACACAGATTGACCAAATGTGATTACAATCGGACAATTATATCACATAGCTGTCATAGGAACGATCTGCTTAAAATCAACCTTAAGTATTAAAAGCATTTTTTTTTCTTAATTTGTATACATTTACTAAAAATCACAGGTTGTTTTTTGTAGTTATATGCAGTCTGAATAAAATCTGACTACTATATCACTAGTCTGTCATACCTGAGTTAACCTTTTTTTTATAATAACATAAATGGTTTAATAAAATTGAAATACGAATCGATCAGTTTATTTCCTGAGTTCCCAATGACAATCAAACTAAAATATCTCTTATTATAAGCTTTTTTACAACTCAAACCTCATCATTACAAATTGCACAGCAAATCTAAAGTGTGCAACCACCATGACACACGATGCAGTTGCAATTGTTAACACCATTTGCTCGATTTCCATTTGTATGTATTTATGACATCGTTCGGTGTTCTACTGATATTATGGATAACTAGTCCAATCTGCGTTAAGGATTTGATACATATGTATGAGCGAAAGAAGGCTTTGTGGAAGGGGAGAGGCGACAAGAAAATCGCATTAACTATTCCGCGAGTCATAAATGTTTGGAGCAATAAAATAACCAGCCTACTTTTCACAACAGACCACGTACAGTATCAAGTTAAAATTTAATGTCGGCAAGGCAAGACACCTTTTCCTGAGCTTAGCTCGCCGCTGTGGCATAATAAACAGAATTCTAAAAGTGCTCAAATCATAAACCAAAATAATAATTACCCATAGCTTTGTGAGGGACTTTGCAACAAAAGCCAAGCCCCGGTATACACAGACACTCACTACACACTCCCTAACAGGTAACACCCAAACGCGACACATGGAAATTTATTGACGTGCGTGCAGTGTGCCTAGACAGCGAGACGAGGAGCAAGACAGGACCAAAAATTGGCAGTAAGGACATTTGAGGCAAGGCGACGAGACTCACACGTTGAGCCCAGGATCCCATAAAAGCGTACATAATAATGTCAAATGAGTTACAACAAAAGCCAGCCAGCAAGTCCCCGCCCTTCGACTCCTCTCTCAGACATCTTTTGGGGTTGACTAGGGGTGTAATACCCTTTTCGCTGATGACTGTATTAAGGGGGAATGGCATTGCCAGCCTTTTAGGTCGTTTGCAGTTTTTATTACGAATTTATAGGTGCACATGCAAATAAATCGCCAGAAGTTGAACAGGGTGGAGGAGAGTACGTTCTGCGTTTTGCAGGCTCTTGCCTCATCAAGGTCCTCTCATCATTTAATTTTACTTATTTTTGTATCTCTTTTGAAAGTAGACGACAACTTTTTTAGTTGACTGTCTCACAGCTTTCGCTTTTAGTTAGAAAACATTTTGCGAATTTTATAATGCTTATTTTCGTCTGGACAATGTTTGCGATTCTTTAACACTTTCACTTCAATGGCAAACGGCCAAAACTTTTACTGTGCTATGTGTGTTTATCTTTCGAGTTTAGTCAACAAGTTTTCGAAGCGCGCACCTGCAACTTGTCCAGCATTCAAGGAAAAAAGGGCAGGACAAAGGATATGGCAGGAAGTGAGGCACAACAGGACACAACTGTGGACGACATTTAAGCTCAACTAATGCATGTGTCCTTTACGTTTGTTTGTTGTGTCCACATGCTACGAGAAAGTGAAAGAGCCAATGACAACGACGACGACAACAACGAATACGGAGACGACAACGTTGACAAAAGCTTCTTCTTCGTTTCGTTCCCACAGCGTGAAAATCGCGAAAATAAATATTGAACTGTAAAGCCAAAGTCAACAATGTGCGATGCCACTACCAAGTTTGTTGTGAGTGTATGTGTGTGTGCAACCCATGGGAGGCTAGAGCTAAGGCAGTTTTTAAGCCCCAGATGTTGCTTCTGATTTGTTATTGCATGAAAAACCCAAAGCAACATTTTGTTATTGCATGAAAAACCCAAAGCAAGAACTGTTCTTAACCCACAACTCGGCAAACCCACAAACAAGCTAAAGCTTTTTACCACGTTTCCGTAGCATATTCTATCTATAAATTATGAAAACGCGAAGCTAATTATGCTAGACTAAACAAGCCATTCCAGCAAGCAGATGCCATCCCCAAACAGTAATACAATACTTTATTTATTCAAATAAAATAAAACAAATATTATAGAAACTGATATACTGGAAAGGGGTTCAGTGACAAGATACAATTTATGTTTTCCTACAAAAGTCTTAAATCAAAATATTATAATAGGAGATATTATTTTTCAAACGACATGTTGACATTCATTAAGAGTATTTATGTTAATCCATAACATAAATCTAGCGCTTTACGAAGAAAAATGTGAAATGTGACCAAGTGTGGCGAAAAATTGTACATTCTCCAGATTAAACGTGTAAATGTTTTTCTTATTAATTTCCACACCTGATTTTCGACTTAAACCAACAAAGTTACAATTGTAAAAGGACAATACAGAAACCGGATTGTTTGCAAAATAATTAACTCTATAATAAATTATATAAATATTTATTACGAAAACAATACCAAAGTATTTATTTTTGCTGAATTAAGCTTTTTCGTAAGCTTTCCTTATTATTTCGGAAACGTTTGAATTTCTACATATTTATTTATGTTTAACTTGACAACTGTTGTGTGTTTTTTGTTATATTGTCTTCAAAACCTGTCTCTTCGACCCGAAAAAGTACGCTATAGCTATTTAGCTTCCGCTCAGCTATTTTGAAAATTTAACGAGACATCTGGGAATTGCATCATTTTGTGCAATTTGGTGCTGGTCGTGCCTGCTGCTGCTTCTATTATTGTGTGACGAGCACATTGTCCTTGTTGTCCTTTGTGTCAACTAAAATAAATAATGCGCGTACAACTTGTCTGCGTGTGCATGTATGTGCCTAACACATAAGCACACCAAAATAGTAAACAAAACGCTTGCTTAAAAGAACAACAGAAGTAACAGACACAGAGACTGCCGCAGGACTAGGGCACAGGACAACAAGCAACAAGATGACAAGTAACTGCCACTATGGTATCAAATCCCATTTTTTTTTTTTTTGAATAAAACCAATAATAAGAATATTGGGTTTTGTTGTTGCGCACCAGAAATGTTTGCTTAGTACTAACATGTTTCAATGTTGCTTGTTGATTAACTCTAAGCAATTTGTGTAGACAATTTAAAATTGACAATACTTTAAAAATACATACTTTCTTTAAAAATGGCATCATTTTAAAGTTGTGTGTCTATATACAAGTGGTACAGTAATTAATTAGACCCAGTACTTTAAAAAAATACAAATGGGTCTATTAAGTTTGTGCAAAAAGAAATGTGCGTAACAGGCAAAAGGAGGTGTGGTAGACGCTATAAAGTATATATATTCTTGATCAGCATCAACAGCCGAGTTGATATAGCCATAGATCTAAAAATCTTGTCTCGTTTTTGACTTAGTACTTATATGTTTCCAAAAAAATGGGAAAAGTTCCCATAGTAGCTGCTGTTGCTGCCACTTCTGCTGCTTCTGTTGCAAGTAGATCCGCAAGTTGAGTAACGTTTGGGGCGTAACTGGCAAAACGCCCTAATTGAAATTAATGTCTGTCCCTTTTCGATTTCTATGGAAGATGTCTCTCCTCCCTCTCTGGGTCATTCACCATCTTGTACTAGTACTTGAGGATAGTTTTTGCCCATTTTCTTGGCCAAATTGCTTGACTTACAACTACAAGGGCTTGCTGCTTTCTTGTTAACTAATCCGTTTCCTGATACTCGTATCTACCAAGACACGCATGTTTTTCCCAAAGAATATGCCTTCTTCGTCTTCTTCCTCAGTCTTGTCGCCGACTACGTGCCGCATTAGTTTGAACACGCACAGAAAATGAAGAGCATGCTATAATATTTTTGTTTAACGATTGTTTTGTGTGCTTGAGCCCGTAAACGGGGGAATAATTAGCCGTTAGAGGTTAGCCTTTTGTTGTAGTTGTTACCGCTGTTACTGTTGCAGTTACAGTTACAGTTAGAGTTACGGGTTACAAGCAACTGTTGTATATTGGGGCGCCGCAAATGGAGGAGAGAAGGCCACAGAACGGGGGCAACAAGGCAATGGCCATTTTAAAGGATGGCGTGTGTGCATGTCTAATGTGGCAAGTTCTTTTAGCCCGACCAAAAACAAGGTGTACTGAAAACACAACAACAAACAATCATTGTACATACTAAATAACTATAATTTTTAACGCTTGCTAAGGCCAAATAACAAAAGCCACAAGGCAAACCTCATATCAAATGGCGCCGTTTTTCGTCGGGGATAACGTGGCGAATACGCAATGCCGTTTACATTCAACTTACCTTAAGTTGGCTAAGACTGGGAGTTGTATAGCACGGATTTCAGGCAATTTGATTCGCATCTCATTTCTTGTTGATTTTTTTTAATTTCCGAAAAAGGTTTTTATTATGACACACACAAAAGCAAAAAAAAAACAGCTGGGGATGGACAGCAAGAGCAACTACAACCAAGTCTGCGCTCTTTTTTATATGAATTACAATAATAAAAAGAAAAAGCAAACAAAGGAGAAGCCACAGTCGAAGTTGCGTATGAAAAGATTGGGACAACGCAAAAGAGCGAAAGGTGAAAGGAGAAATAAAATCATAAAAATTACAAAAGGTAGGAGACAGCTAAGAAAAACGACAACACACGAAATGCGTTCAAGAAAAATCGCCGTAATAAAGCCGAGCGTCTGTGGGAGGAGGGTGGATTCTCCCCAGCAATGCTCAGCCCTGTTCAGCGCGGTTCAGCTCTGTTCAACTCTGATATGCTGCAAATAAAACAATTTGAGTGGAAATAAAAAATAAAACAAAGTACAGGCAGGTAGCAATAAGAGAGCAGAAGGTAGCTGGAAATGAGCGCTTAACACAACGCCCCGAAATGTAACTGAAACGCAATCCTTTGTAAGGATAAGCAGAAAGACAGACAGTCGGACAAACACGGCCGTGGCAAACAATGCTGCTACGACGATGCTGGCTCATCGTCTTCATGCCAAAGTAGAGCGCAACTTAAATTATTAATAACAAGCATAAGAAAAACAAATGTACACGAATGAAACAAGAAGACAAAGGATAATGCGCAAAGGAGCAGCTGAGACACAGCTAGAGACTGCCAACGGCACACTCGAGGACAAGGACGGTGCACACCCGGAAGGAAGCCCTGGTCGGTCAATGCGATGCACAGTTGGAATTAAGGTTTATGCCCTGGACACGACACTCACTGCAATGGAGCAATGGACAAGTCTAGAGGCTAGTAGACATTTACTATAGCATGCAAAAGTATGCAGCGTTTCATACAAAAAAAAAAATTTATATACTTACATACATACATATATGTATGTGTATACAAAAAAGAGTTTACTGCTTCACTCCAGACCACCTGAGTGTCAGCTAAGAAAACTGTCCGGAAGTTCTTAGCCAGAAAAGCAACTTGCTAGCTGGTTTTGATCAAAAAGAAAATAAAATACAACCGATAGAAACAAAAAAAAACGCGATTGTATCAAGTCTCCAGTAGTAGAGTAAGACATACCCTGTATGCAACAAGGAATGTTGTAGGAACAGAAGGGCTTATTCTTTGAATCTATGAAATCAATTAAATTTTAACACTCTATAAACATTGTAATATTTATTCCGTTAGTTTGAGCCAATGGCCTAGTAACTAGTACTCTAGTTTTCAGGTTTTTTATTATAAGGAACTTATTATTAATAACTATAATAATATTCCGTAAGTTGAGTCTTCTTAATTGAAATTTCAGACGAAAAGTATTTTATATATTACATATACACATAAATTAAATACACTTATTTCTACTCATTTCATTGTGAAGAGTATAAAGTAATTGCATTTAAATTTAACACGTGTTTGCAAAAAATGCAAAAATCTAAAAGAAAATCTAACAAAGCTTGCTAAATATTTAACTTTGACTGTTTGATCGATCACTTTGTTAATGAGTAGATTAAGTAACATCAAGAAACTAAACAATTTACAAGAATATCTTAACGATCTAAGCATAATAAATGGTATGTGAGTCGGCTACACCATTGTCAATTGAGTATTCTGTTCAAGCGTAACCGTTTGACATTTTCGAAAGCTACATTTTCTGTAGAAACAATGAGCACTTTCAACATGCTGAATAATATTTCTGATTGATCTGTGCTAGTTAAGAAAGACTCTGACACTTAAGCAGATACCAAATTTCTTGTATCCTGATATACCTTGTATTCATGTAGCTATGTATGAGCATGTATCACTGAAACAGAAAGCTACGTTGATGTGGTTCTCGCACAATCTGATGTTTTAATAGAAAAACTATATATTTTGGTGTTGGTAGGAAATTTATCAAAGCGTCTAACACGAAGTATTACACGGTTAATTTGTTTTTCTTTATGTTTTGATCAGTGGAACGTGCCCAATGCTTAAACTAAGTCTCATGCTCAGACTCATTCCTTAATTCACTCTCCTACTGCTCCTCAATAACCAGCCACTGAGGAAACTTGAATATTAAAATTGCGTTCCTTTCATTTTCATTGTCTTATTTTTAGACCCAGTACTTTAAAAAAGTACAAATGGGTCTATTAAGTTTGTGCAAAAGAAATAGTGCGTAACAGGCAGAAGGAGGCGTGGCAGACCCCATAAAGTATATATATTCTTGATCAGCGTCAACAGCCGAGTCGATATAGCCATGTCCGTCTGTCTGACTGTCCCTTTTTTTAACACCTAGATTTCAGAGACTATAAGAGCTAGAGACACCAAATTTGGCTCAGGTTCATCTATATCTTGCATTGATCAAGTTTGTTCTATATTTTTGCCGCGCCCCCCACCGCCCCTAGAAATTGAAAAACAAAATTTTAAAGACGAATTACAAGAGAACTTTTAAAACTAGCGCCTTTATTTTAAGTATATATATTACTCACTGTGGTCCAAACCTGTCCTAAAAATTTCATTCCAATCGGTTGATAAACGCGGAAGTTATTTAACTATCAATGTTACAGGAAAAAGGAAGAAAAAGAGGCGCTAGCGACCTCTATGTTTATCAAGTCTTGAATGGTACGCAACATTGAAGAACAATCTTTAGTGAACGCTTTGCACTTAAAAAGTACTGGGTCTTCTACTGTCGAGCTTGCTCGACTGTAGCTTACTGCATTTTATGTTATTAAATATAATTTGCCTGAGACACACCTTTATGGGAATTTTTTGAAATACCATTTTTATGAGCTAAGAAGATGCCAATGGGCAACCCGCTGCTGCATTTCCATTTCACTCCCACTCTTCTCGAGCCACCTATCTACCTACCCCACCCTGGGAGATCCAGCTTCAACAATTCCCTCCTTGGTGATTTATGCCGTGCGGTCAAGTGTAAGTTGCCATTGGTTAGGCTTGGGGTTCGGGGTGGGAAATTGGATTTAACAGCCACGGCTGGCAGCTCGTTAAATTCGACCCCGCTGAGGCGACTGTTGATGATGTTGTTGTTGTAGTTGTTGTTTGGCGTTTTATTAAATAATTTTTGCCTATGTTCGGAGCGTTTTTTTTATGAACTGGCAACTGGCCGTTATCACAGAGGCGGGCGGACAGGCTGATAGGCAGTCCAAAGTGTAACCCCGAGCTGGACTACTTTGCGTGCTGTGATTTGCCTTAATTAGTCGCGTCAGATCCAAGCCGAGTCGGCAGTTCTCTTTGCCTCATAATTAGGAGTCAGTCGAGGTTTGAATCATTAGCGGCATTTTAAATAATCGTAAACGAAAGGATAACAACCATAAAAAAATATACAAAAAATGCAATTGATGTAAACAAATTTATGAGCCGCCAATTAACCTATGATCTTTGTGGCAACAAGAAGCGACAGGCGATTAAAAATCAAACCCTTTTTAATTGCCTGATTAATATTGACATGAAACCGCAATAATTACAGCTATGTATGTGACACAATAAAATAAAATTTTTTGCACATTTGCAGTTCATAAGTATTTCATTAATTTATTCATTCTTGTTGAAATCAATTAAATAAATACTGAAAGTTCAGCTTATAAGCCCTTTGACAGTGTCCTCAAAAAGTTGTGCCTCATATTAATCTTTGATTATGGAGCAGCTCGGCTGTTTTTTGGTTTTGTGTCAAAAGTTTCAGTTGGTGCTGCTACCAAAAAGCGTGCAGCCTTTGTCGCATCAACTGCCCCACAGCTGCCAGCCATTCTTCAAGGATAAAAACACAAAACAGGGAGCTGTCCATGCATTTATGGTCAACAGCAAAACTGTGGGTTGCCAGGAATTCATTAATTAAACGTACAAAAACTGACAAAACAAAGCATTCAGTTGCAGTAAAAGAAAGTGGAAAGAGCAGCAGCTGGACACATAGCTGACATGCCTCGCAGGCGCTTTGAGAGGATGCTTTATTAAATGAAACAAATTAAAAAAGCATTTATATTGGTTAAGGCTTACAATGTGGCTTTAAAAGGGAGCTATCCAATCACAAACTCACACACTTTCAGAGACAAAACGCTAACGAGCATCCATTATGCAAACAATAAGCACCGTTTCCTTCAGATAAAACCAAAAACAGACAACAACTACAACACCTTTAAAAGGGAAAAAGAGGCAAAAATATATTGCGCATACGCCATGTTTGTCACGGTCTGCGAACTGGCTTTCATTCAAAAATAGATTTATGTGTGGCATTTAAACGAAAGGACAAACAAAATCAAGAAATATGTTGCAACATTTATCAAACGTGACGCTTTCCAGCTTTGACATCATTATTCCTCTCAACAATAACAACAATAAGAAGGCAACAACAACAACAATATGCAGTGCATTTTGATATCATTAAAATGTGATCACTGCGCATTAAAGTTGTAGTCAAATGAGGTTGTGGGTGAGGAGGACACCATCTTGGCGGCAACAATTTGATTTAGTGGCACACATTATACACACATAGACATACTCATTTATATGTATGTACAAATATGTGTATATATGTACATATATGTGCTTTGGAATAATGTCAACAATGGACCAACCCCTCTCGACATGTTGTCACATCCTGTCTGTGGTGCTCGTGGTGGCGTTGGTGGAGTCGGCTGGCATGTGTGCCATTTACATTTAGCATTTTGCTCCACTTGTTGACTTTTCTTCTTTTTTGTTGGGCATAAGGTCGCGATTTGCATGATATTCGCATTTATGCGCGTAATTTACTATTTCATAATGGGGCATGACTTTTCTAGCTTATCATTATTATTATTATTAGTATGGTCTATTATTATTATGTTGATTTAGTTTAGAAAATGGAGAACTCACCTTGACTCCAATGTGAACCGGTGTAAACTCAGCTTTGTGTATTGAAGGTATTGGTATTGGTAATGGCATAGGAAGGGGGCAGGACATCATGGTCGCTACCTGTGAATAAATTGATAAGCAAATAGAAAGACATGTTAGTGTGATTGTTTGACACGGCGATAGATAACATAAGACCCATCTCACATCCAAGTGTGATCAAATATTAAGGCTTCTCTTTTTAATTGAATAATTTTCATTGAATATCTTCCTTGTTTATTATCCGATTCAGATTAAATTTGCACGGTACAATATAAACTGCATATTCTTGATAAATTGTCCTAAAAGTCGGATCAATGGAACTACTATTGACCATTTGAACTGAGAACTTATATGGCCTATTGCAATTTATGTAGGCTATGGGCCAACCATCAACCATATCGAGCAGCTGCTTGGTCAGGTCTGAACCAACACAGCTATCAAATAGTTGACGGCTTTTTGAGCACGCCGTTTCACATAAACTGTATCCTTGATGACACACTTCCTCGATCCCCTACTTCCACCCTCGTCCATTTGATGTAAATACTACCACTATGCATTCTTGATGGTAGGATGGCTGACTGGTCCAAGAGTTTGAAAAATCGGTTGGCATTGCAATTTTTCGCCTTTTCAATTTCACGCGTATTAATAGCTGTTGCAATAACAGTGTAGGGCTTAAGAAGCAGTGGAATCGGTGGCAAGTCCTGCCAGCCAGCAAGCTGAGCACAAATAAGAACCACATTCCATTGCGTGCACTTTTGCCTAACGTTTCATTTGGCATCATCGTCATCATCATCATCACAATCATCATGACCATTTTCATGATCACTGTCATTTCCGCTTTTGCGTAACGACATCAACGTTTTTGATGGCTTCATTTCGTTGCGCTGCATTTCGTTTTGGGACAGCGTGTGGCAAGTAAATCATAACTGCAGCAGCACCTTCTTCCCCTTTCCTCTTCTCATCCGTTGCTGCAACGTATAAAAACTTTTCGACTTTGTCAGAATACGAGCAACGCTTTTGAGTCGAAAACTACAAAGTAGAATTGCAGGCAAACGTTGAAATTAAAATTGCATGACAAAGTGGCAAATGTTGTCAAAACTTTGCATTGCTTGTGGCATTTAGAGCCAAGACATTGCCACGTGCCGTAAGAAACCTCCACCTCCTTATCTCTGCCCCAAAAATTGTTGCATGCATTTTCAATTTCCGGCCTTGAGTTCGGGTTTCAATTTTTCGTTCTCTTTTCGAGCAATTCTATATTAAATTGTAGAAAAAACAAAAAGCAAGTAATTTCTAATCGCATTACCACCAAGGTGGTCTGTCTATTTCATTTTGACAGCTCACAAACAATGACAACGACTTCCAGAAAGGCGACTTGTCAATATAAGTGGGGGCATTCAGTCAAAGGCATCGATTACAGCTATCTCTTGCTGTTGCTGCCTCATGCCCCAAGCCACCTTGTCGCATTTCGGCAACTCACTCACTTTTGCCGTCTGTCAACTGGCTGTCAGTTTGTTTACGCGTACCCCGTTTTTTGGGATTGAAGGGGGAGGAACACATTCCATATTCACGCGTAACACATTTCAGTGCAAATTGCTTTAAGTGCTAGAAAAAGTGTCGCGCGTGGAGGAACTAATTAATAGAATTCAGGCATGATTTTAGGTGGCATCGTTGTTGCCACATCTAAATGTTGCTGCAGCACATAGAAACCACTAAACGAGTGGCAAAGTGCAGCCAGGCATGGTCCCGATTTCTCTAGCGTTTTAATGACAACAAACGGAAATTGACGTTGCCTGACTTTTAACAATGTTGCACAGTTTTTATGGTGACACGCGACACAGGCAAAGAGTCCAGAACAACTGGGAAATGTGGCAGACATATGGATAAAAGTATATGTACATACATATATATGTGTAGGACAAATGTTGCAAGTACATTTGCAGTTCAACTTCCAACAATGGCAATGACATTGATGCATGACCCGACCCCCGATTCCAGCCGGAACTTTGGAACACCCACGCGTTAATTTGTCCAGCTTTTGTGGCTGCTACGTTTGGCATTTAAGCAGCGTAATAAATGTCAAGCAATGAGAGCGAGACGACAGATCATGCTGCAATTTGCTCTAGGGGAATGCCACACACAAATGCAATCCATACTATGATTAATGTGCTGTTAACTTGCAAGTATCATACATCATGCAGAAACATGTAGAGTGCAACATGCAGCATGCAGCATGCAGCCCAACAGCCCAAAGCTAAGTAGCGGCCTGTCACGGTGTTGTCATTGCAACAAGTTCATGGCACTTGCCGTTGCATTTTCCACTCCGCTGACTCTTTTACTTCGTGTACACCGCTCTGGGGCAATGCCAACAGTAATAACAGCAACAACAATAATAGCCTCCAACAACATTAACAACAGCTGTGGCAGCCGCACAGCAAATGAAGCGAACATTTTTGCACACGTCAATTGGGAAAGGGTCAGAGACAGGTCGCGGTTGCATCGATGCGCCCCTGGCACTGATATTGTACAAAATAGCATACAGGTTAATGAACAGGTGGATTGACTGACAATTGGGGGACTGGGCTCGGCTCAGTCAACTCAGTACGCCTGAATGACTCAGTGGCCACAGCACGTTCAACTTAATGAAGAAAAAAATAGATGAATGGAAAAACATTTAAGATTCACCTAAGTAAAGAAAATTTTTCGGAAAAGGTTCTAAGAGAGATAAATATAGTGATGTAAATCCAAACTGAACATCTATTTAAAGATCGGATTCTTAAAATCGCCTATGCAAACATCGATTGATTGAAACATCGGAAATTTCGACATCGATTGATCGATTTTTTAAATGCATAAAAATACACAGAAAATTACATGAACACTTTAAAATATTACACAATTTACTCAGCTCGCGATCAGTAACATAATCTTATTATGTTATTTATATACATACATATACATTAATAATATAATAGCTCACACTTACTACAGCATATTTGTTAAATTTAACTTTTCTATGATCGAAATTTTGACACCGCGTGTGTATTTTGCCGTATGTATGAACGAAGCTCTTAATATTTACATAATTATGTAAAACTAATTAGTTTTTTAAAAGATTTTCATACTAAAAGTTGATTTGGATCCGATCGTTTCTATGGCAGCTATATGATCTGACGGGCAGACAGACGGACATGGCTATATCGACTCAGCTTGTCGTGCTTATCAAGAAAATATATACTTTATGGGGTCTGCCACGCCTCCTTTAACGCGTTACACATTTCGTGCAAAATTATAATACCCACTGCAAGGGTATAAAGAAAATAGAATAAAATGTGTACAACTTCGAAATAAAAACTGTACTTGAAAACGTATATGAAGCCTATAAGCCATAGTTTTGCATATCCAATCTCAGTCTACATTGACATATACAGAAGGCAGAAAAGAGCTTAAGAGATACAATGGCTTTATGTTGTACACTTGGTGGGACTGCATCAATCAAAGCCCCCAGGAAAGAGCATTAAAAAGCTAAAATCGTTTAGATTTGTGACACTTAATGGCAACGGCAAAAAGAACAACAACTACAACAAAACGTAACCCAAGGATTTTAAACTGAATAGTGCAGATTTGGCATGAGAAGTGAAAAAAATGGAGGCAAGGAAAGTAAATAAAAATAGTCCATTTCGTTTGGGATAGGGAAAAGGAGAAGGAGCAGCACTTTATGCAAAGAATAGCACCCATATTTCTCACACAAATCCTCACAACTGTAGTCAAACTTAATGCTCGGGGAAAACACGGCAAGAAGTTGCTACACACAACTTGTTGCCTCCTCGACGCGTCGGAGGAGCGCAACAGTGAAAGGGAATTGTAAAGTAAACGAAATTGAAAAGCAAAATGCAGCATTTGCATAAATTCTGTTTACGACGACGACGACAAGGACGACGTCGCGACGTTCGGGTTGGTGTTGGCGTTGGCTATTGAACGGAAGCACCAAGATAATCGTGATCAGCAACTGGAGCGAAGCGTGCAAAATAATAGCGTGCTTTTGTGCGCCATGCATTGGTGATGATGCCCCTCATCATAGTACGGCTTAGCGCTGTGCATGCAACGCCTAAAACTATGCAACAAACGCTCGAGCCCAGCAAATGTGTTGAAAATCCTATTCTGTTAAGGATTTACTTCAACCGACAAGACAGCGGCTTCAACTGGCTCCCAGACTAAAATGATGCATACATATACACAATGTGTGTATTACACATATGTAAGTGCCTGTGTGTGCGTTGTGCGGTTTTGTGCCGCATCAAATTGCATTACTGTTGAAAGCCGCTACAACCAGAAAGAAGACACAGCCGCCACAACTCTGCCTCCGACCCAGCTATGCGTTTGTTAGCTTTGCATTTTGATTCCGTCGTCGTCGTCGTCGCAGCCGTTGCAGACTTTTGATGCTACGGTAAAAGGCAGACGGTACACGGCCCAATTGCAAACTCAATTTCGAGACACAGTAATTCTGCGTGCCTGGCTTTGGCTAAGCCCTCGAGGAACACAGAGTCAGAGACTCTATGGCTTCAAGGCTTGATGGAGTAGAGTGCCGCAGACAACGTGACGTATGCGTGTTGCATGCTGCATTTTGCACGCATCCCGAAAGGACGAGCAGCTATCATTTATCATTTAGCAGTCAGCATCCCAGTCTCTTTGTCCCGTTGTTTGTGTGTAATTAAAAATGTCAACGCACAATGGTTTAGGTGACACTGCAATCAGGTTGCACTGCTTCCAGAGTTGCCTGTTAATGCCACCAGCATACGTAAGTTTTCCGTTGCACTCGGCCAATGAATGGAAACAAAAGCTGCAACTACTGCGCTTGCTCCTCCTGCTTCCACTATCCACTACTTAAATTGATGATGCGGGAAATCTGGCAGTCAGCGCCAGCAATAAGTCTTCAGTTCTGTTAATTAACTTAAAAGCGAACCAACAAATATCATATGCTTTGAATCAGCTTTAGACATTGCATCTTTAAGCGTTACCTGTTCAAATGCAGATAAGAAGTATAAATGCAGAAATCTGCAATGAAATACGGTTTTTAAATTAAAACTGTTCATTAATTGATAGAAATCTAAAAATAACAAAATTTAAAGGTAGTCATAGATTAATTTTTGTTTGTAATTGCCAGGAGACGGTTTCTAGAAAAGAATATTTTGGGAGAACTTTCCGGAAAAGTCGCTAGCACCTCTGCAGAGGAACGACAACAGTCTATAGGCGTCAACTCGGTGCGACACGAAGTTCGACGGGTCCACTATTTTTTTGCTCCTAAATATTATAGCAACACACATTAGGTTGAACAACGTAAAACTGAATAAAAAAAAATATACATGTACCACAAGCTAACTTTGTATAAGCCGTCAGATTTCTTACAAACTTTGTTAGATGTTATTTTCGATCGTTCCTATGGCAGCTATATGATATAGTGATCCGATCCGGCCGGTTTCGACAAATGTACTGCGCGCAGCAAATAGACGGATCTGTACCAAGTTCCAATAGGATAACTTATAAGCTGAGAGACTAGTTTGCTTAGAAACAGACGGACAGACAGATGATGAGTTTGGGTATCCAAACTTTGGCGCGCCAAAGTTAGCTTGCGCTATGTTTTGCTATACCCTTGCAGAGGGTATTATAATTTTGTCACGAAGTTTGTAACGCATTAAAGGAGGCGTGTCAGACCCCATAAAGTATATATATTCTTGATCAGGGCGACGAGCTGAGTCGATATAGCCATGGCCGTCTGTCCGTCTGTCTGTCCGTTTGTTTCTATGAAAACTAGTCTCTCAGTTTTGAAGCTATCTTGATGAAACTTGGTACAGGTCCGTCTTTTTGCTGCACGCAGTACATATGTCGGAACCGACCGGATCGGATAACTATATCATATAGCTGCCATAGGAACGATCGGTTGGAAATAAACATTTAGTATGAAAAACTTTTTTGTTTCTCAAGATATCTCAACCAAATATACAAATTATGTGTTTGATTAAGTTTTTAACAGGCTGACCAAATTTGGTGTAAATCGGGCTACTATATCATATAGCTGCCATAGGAACGATCGGTTCGAAAACAACATTTAGTATGAAAAACTTTTTTGTTTCTCGAAATATCTCAACCAAATAAACACATTGTGTGTTTGATTTAGTTTTAAACAGGCTGACCAAATTTGATGTAAATCGGACTACTATATCTTATAGCTGCAATAGGAACGATCGGTTCGAAAACAACATTTAGTATGAAAAACTTTTTTGTTTCTCAACATATCTCAACCAAATATACACATTGTGTGTTTAATTTAGTTTTAAACAGGCTGACCAAATTTGGTGTAAATCGGACAACTATATCATATAGCTGCCATAGGAACGATCGGTTCAAAATCAACCTTAAACAAATTTTGTAAAAAATCTGACGGCTTACGCAGGGCACTGCAAGGGTATCCAAACTTTGACGCGCCAAAGTTAGCTTGCGCTATATTTTTTTGTTTTGCATTCGTTACTTTTGCACAAAGGTGCCGGTATACTTAATTTAAAGTCCTAATATTGTTATTTAATTCATTTGATGTCTTGAATGTATAAGTACACGTAACAATGAGCTGGAAATCATATCAATCTCCCTTCCATCGAATACTATTTTTTGGGAGTACATATACTATGTCCCTACACACATACGGATGTTGATTTTTTTGTAGTGCACCTTATCACTTGAAGCAGGTAGCAACAAATAGTCAAGACATACCAGTCCAACAGAAGCTTTACTGCGAATTTGCTGGCAGTAGTGTTCAGTATGCGCACATTTTCATCATTTTACCCCAGAGCTTTTTTTGTGCCAGACAACATTTCTAGCAAATTAAATGAAAACACCTGATGATGTTTGTACTACCCCCGTCTCTCATGAGGCTCGCGCCCAACATTTGAGCGCTGATACGAGTATTACGAGTATAGTTTTTTCACTCTCCTTATTCTCCGTCCGCTGCTGCTTCTGTTGTCCGTTTTAGCAATTTCTTACAGCCAAAGTAAATATTGTGATATTGCATTGTGCAGCAGGCGGCCAAATAAAAAAGGAAACCGGAAAACACAATACTCAAATTGTTCAGCAACTGTGAGATACCCGGCACTCAAAAACCTAACAGGGGATATTAGTGATAACCTTTCTCAATAAATAAAAAACGGAGAATAAAAGTGTATAAAACATACTATAGCGTAACGAACTATAAAATCGTAATAAAAAGCATTAAAGATTTAAATTCAATTGTGGCATACCCTATTCGTCGCCACCGACAGTGGGTATATAAAATAACAAATCATGATGAAGGCAGCCAATTCGAAGCGCTAAACAAATGGACGCACGTTGCTTCTTGTTTACTTTGCTGCTTTCATTTTCTCGCACATGTATTGAAAAATTAGTTTACAGAACAAAACATTTCAATGGAATTAGTTTGCCATTTGCCCAAAACCGGTTCCGCTGACTTTCCCAGAAGTATACAGATAACGTTAAGACTAAGGATGGCCTTGGAACAGAGGGAAATGTTGCGACTGCGCAATTGAACAATCAAATCAGAATCAGCATCAAAAAATGAAAAGAAAAAAGAGTCCCCCAATTCAATACAACATAGAAATAAAACGAAACTACAAGCGAAACGAGCAAAGCTTCTAGAGTTTTTTTGATAACGTCGTCATCCCTGTTCCAGCTATCGCCGAACTTCTCAGAGTATGCTGAGAAACTCAATGCAGGGCAGATCAAATGGCAGCTGTTTATGTCCGAGACTCACACAGAGTTAAAGCTCTCCATAAATGCACAATTCTAGAAAATCCATAACCGTCTAAGGCATTACGAGTTGTGCATTAACAACAGATAAATATGAATGTATATGTCAATTTTTTTTGCAGCTACAAAATCGACTATCCTTTTATGAAGACACCCAGACATATACTATAACATATATAATTAGAGGTTCTTATTACAACTAGTAAAAAAAAAAAAATTACGATTTCACAGCCGAATCGGTTTTCAAGATAACTTGCTTTAATTTTTGCTATTTACAGGCTTTTTTCAAACTTTTGGACAGGCCTTGCCGAGAAACAAGTGCTAATGACGTTTGTTTTTCAAAAGAACGAGTCGTGTCTGTCAGCAAGTTGAGAAATGTTTGTGCATGAGAAATTGCTTAGCCGTAGCCGCTGCAGCAGACATGTAGACACAAGCAGACACATAAATTCTCATTTAACTTCGTCAAATTAATGACTCGAAAACGCCACAATGTTGGCCCATAACTTTTCAAGTAGGCACGTTCGTAATCTACATGTTGTTTCCTTCCCGGGTTCAGTTCAAGTTGAAAGTCAGATCATGGAGTTGATGTTGCCACTTCCACAGCAGCTGATCGCAGCCATGTGGTTGCTGTCTTCACGATGAGCTCATCCGCACAAACAGAGGCACAGACTTTGGCCGCCCGGAAAAACTTGTCAAGCAACTTAACCGGCTACCGGCTGGCACAGTTACAGCATGTTATAACTGGCATCAGCGACAACGACAACAACACACACGACAACAATAGCATTGCATTAAATTATATAAAAGGAAAAAAAGCAATAGAGCTCAGTGCCTTGTTAAATGGCAAGATAATTGAAACACTCTTACAGAGCACAAACAACTTTGTCATTAGATTTGTAAAACATAAAAATGCAAGAGAACAAAATATATGAAAATATATTTAAAGTTTATAAAACAGGTTATATAAACTTTAAAGCACAGTTATAACAGTTATTTGCATACTCCTGTTGAAGAAATAATTCTATTAACATATATTAAATTGTGCTTAAGCAAACGTATTTTTTAATTAGAATCATGTTCGTAATATCATGTTAATGTGCCAGATAAAAAGTATTGACATTAATTTTTAATTCTAAAATATGTCAGTCAAAATTTAAACGGACTAGATATCTCCTATGTAATATTGCACAACATACATTTAAAAACATTTCTTAATTTTAACTTCAATCAAATCAAAAATAATAAAGTACTGACTATTTGCGTTTCGGTGTGCTTAGATAAACCTTTCTAGATTTCCCATGAAGTGGCCCCAAAGCTCAACTAGCACATTCGGTAGACATGTGAAGCAGCCAAAAGGTTTAAATGCTTTTTCCATTAAAAGAGAAAAGGGAACTTGAACACTTGTTGTCACATTTATGGTCTGCCCAAAAATTATAAAAGCTTGACATCATTTATAAAGAAGAGACGTTCCACATATATATATATATATATATTTATATGTATATATATATATATATATATATATATATATATATATACATATAAATATTTAAGTACAAGAGTACATATTCGCCTTTTTAGTTACTACTAGTTTTTCATGTAATTTCATTTTATGTGGCTAATTTTTAGAGCTTAACAATCGCTTTAGCTCAAGGAAACCAAACACTTGCCAAAGCCAGAGCTAACGACCTTGCGGCGGGGTTTTCAGTAATTAATCACAACTTAACGTAACTCATTTACTAAGCAGCTGGCTCGAAGCCAACAATACATGGAGTCATCATACTTAAAGCTATTCAAGGCGATTGTTCAAACGATACATATCAATGTTTATTGAAGAATTAAAGACTTGTTTGAACTATGATTAGCGTTTGTTGAAGTTTGCGTATGCTGTATTTTACAATGAATTTCAAAGCAACGTAAGCCGTACTTGGCCAACCATTGGATTGACTGGGCATAACATAAGTGACACGTTTGTTGAAGTCTACATCTCCGAGCTTGGCCCTTCTCACAATAATTAGCAATGAAATCACGTGCAAAAATCTGGTCCAACGTAAGCAGCTGCCAATTTCAATTGAAGATTTGCGGCTGCTTTTCTCCCAGAGGGTTGACAAAGGGTTCCTTTATTTGGCCGTGACTAATTAGGAATTAAATTGACAGAAAACGTGTTCAACCTGCAAGCAATCGATGGCAAAATCTTTAAAGTTTTTGCATAATTTATCCGAGTTAAAATTTTTAATGTTATGCCTTATCTTTAATTTTCCACGAGTTGCAAGCTACAAGTCATTAGTCAAAGGGCCAGAAAATCGCTTGTCAACTTTGTAAACTTGACCACGCCCAGCAGCGTCCGCTGCCGCAACAAGTTAAGCCAGCCAGTTGCCTGACGTGTTGAATGGTCAACGCTTTAACTGTTGCACTTGTGACATGAGTAAAGCTTGAAACGCCAACAACTAAATCCTTACATAAATATATGTACAAATATATGAATGGATATATGTGTATATTTGTAAGTATATATAGGGAGTTGCTTGTTGACGAGCTCAGCCCACAACGCTCCCCCTCCCGCACACCCACTCGTGAAGCTGGTCAATTAGTTGGATGGCTTAGAGGCTGAATATGGCGGGAGTCCTTTAAAGGAGATTTAAGGACAACAGACAACTGCAATAAAACACACGTACGACTTTCAGGCTTTTCGACTTGGTATATAATCTAGTTTATTAACAGTAGGAGAGGAAATCAAGCAGTCGGAAAAGCGCTTTTCATTTGTTTAAAGACTGAAATTAACGAAATATGAAACCATATAGCATTCAGCTTGGCAAAAAGCGTATTATTACAGCAAAAGAGCTGCAAAAAGGATTAAGGTAACCATGGATATAAATTCACCTCAACTTCACAAGTAGTTCAAATATTATTTATGTACATATAACATCTGAATGTAAACTTAATATGGACCTTGAGTTACCTGAACGACTCTACATTGCTACGATTGTTGTTTAGAACGACATAGTTTAGTCATTAAATATTTAACTTTGTATATTTTTTATTATTTCATGGACATGATATATTTAAAAAAACTGTCTAATTTTTAAAACAATACAAATTTGTGTTAAAAGCTTACCAAACTAAATTTTTAGTGTTTTCTTTATTACAATTTTCTAATTACAATCAAAATAAAATCTAGTACTTAAAAGTGCAAAATTTAAATCCGATTTTCTAGTTTGGGCAATGTTAGGGCCGATGGCAACCAAACTCTATAATTAATTTAGCAGTCACACACGCACACACACATTGACTTAGTTACGTTAACACACAATCGCCTGTTATTATCCTGGACCCAAACCTGGAGCTGGTCCAGGACAGTCAACTCGGACTGCTAGCAGACAATGCAACAGCAAATGAAAGCTGCAACCTGATTCCATTCGCTTGACAGGTTGGCCAGCGTGCCATTGAGATGTAGCACGGGGCATGTTGGTTGTGGAATAGTGTAGGGTACACAAAGAGCGAAATATGAAGGCTAGCCATGATGTCAGGATGCGACCTGGCATCCAGTTTTGTTGTAGTATAAACGAAACGTATCCTACCAACATCACGACTGCCAGCCCAGTCCATCTGACTTTGCTGTCTAAATGTTGCGAGGTCGTGTAGTTTTAATTAATTTAATTTCATGCTCATAAAATGCCAAACAACGCGAAAAACTATCCGGCACAAATACACGCCACCCGCCTGCTGCTTTAGGAAATCTTGTGCCATGAAATCAAACAAAATGCTTCAAACTTGTCTATTTCGTATCTTTACTACAATTGCATAATTACTGAACATGCTATCAACACACACGTCCGTCAGCCGTTATAATTCAATTTAGAAATGAAGTGTAGCGGAAATTATCTCAACGGCAACAATGGCCGCAAAATTTACTGGAGGACGATGTCTTCATAGCCTTTCTGATCGTTTGATCGGAGAGGCGAAATATCGTCAGTAATATATAAAAATTATGTATATTAAAAGGCTTAAAGTGAATTTATATGAAAATTAGTGTTATAATCTAAAAGTACTCATACAAAAATTGATGAGTCGACTGATCTG
This sequence comes from Drosophila neotestacea, assembly GCA_035044365.1. Lineage (NCBI taxonomy): Eukaryota > Metazoa > Arthropoda > Insecta > Diptera > Drosophilidae > Drosophila > Drosophila neotestacea. The sequence continues at coordinate 44,993 of JAWNMD010000711.1, forward strand.
TAGTAGATATACTTGTAGTATGATAAACAATGTTCCAATAATATTGAATCAATGGGGTCATTCAGCAGATAATTTTATGAGTAATCGCTCCGTTACTTGTAATGGATCACTAATCTGTATCTGCTGAATGATACTTTTCATACAAATGCCAATAATATATGATACCTTTTAATTAAATAACCCAACTACGTCTATTAAAAGAAGTTGAAAAATCTATATTCGTCGTTTTAAAAAATTAATCAGTATCGGTAATTACACTATTTGTATGGTACATTTTTAGACCCTGTACTTTAAAAAAGTACAAAAGGGTATATTACGTTAGTGTGTGTAACAGGCAGAAGGAGGCGTGTCAGACCTCATAAAGTATATATATTCTTGATTAGCATCAACAGCCGAGTCGATATAGCCATGTCCGTCTGTCTGTCTGTCTGTCCCTTTTGTGTCGCCTAGATCTCAGAGACCATAACGGCTGGAGACACCCATTTTGGCATGTAGGTTCATCTATATCTCCCATTGATCAAGTTTGTTTTAGATTTTTGCCACGCCCACCTCCGCCTCTGAAAATTAAAATACAAAATTTTGAACTCGAATTAATGCTAGCGCCTTGGACTATAGCCCAAACCTGTCCCGCCAATTTCATTCAAATCGGATAATAAGAGCGGAAGTTATTCAACTTACAATGTTACGGGCAAAAAGACGAAGAAGAGACGCTAGCGACCTCTGTGTTTATTAACTTTTAACTTATCTTCGTAGTGGCGCCATCTATTGAATGGTACGCAACATTGAAGAACAATCTATAATGAACGCTTTGCACTCAAAAAGTACTGGGTCTCCTACTGCGAGCTTGCTCCACTGTAGCTTACTGCATTTTTTAGACCCAGTACTTTAAAAAAGTACAAATGGGTCTATTACGTTTGTGCAAATGTGCGTAACAGGCAGAAGGAGGCGTGGCAGACCCCATAAAGTATATATATTCTTGATCAACATCAACAGCCGAGTCGAAATATCCATGTCCGTCTGTCTGTCTGCCCCTTTTTTTGGACACCTAAATCTCAGAGACCATAAGAGCTAGAGACACCAAATTTGGCATGTACGTTCATCTATATCTTGCCTTGAACGAGTTTGATTCAGATTTTTGCCACGCCCCCTCTGCCCACGGAAATTGTAATACAAAATTTTTAAGTCGAATTACAAAAGGACTTTTAATGCTAGCGCCTTTTTTGGTTGATATAATTTTTGGTACATATAATATACACTAAGTTCCAAACCGATCCTGAAAATTTCATTCCAATCGGATGATAAGCGCTAGCTTACTGCATTATTATACCCTTATAATTTTGTCTCGAAGTTTGTAACGCATTGGAGGAGTCGTGTCAGACCCCATAAAGTATATATATTCTTGATCAGGGCGACGTGCTGAGTCGATATAGCCATGTCCGTCTGTCCGTCTGAGATGAAACTTCGTACAGGTCCGTCTTTTTGCTGCACGCAGTACATATGTCGGAACCGACCGGATCGGATAACTATATCATATAGCTTCCATATGAACGATCGGTTCAAAATCAACATTAGGTTTGAAAAACTTTTTTGTTTCTTAAGATATCTCAACCAATCTCACAGATTGTGTTGGGTATAGTTTTATACATCCATATCAAATTTGGTTCAAATCGGACAACTATATCATATAAATGCCATATGAACGATCGGTTCGAAATCAACATATATGTAGTATGAACAACTTTTTTGTTTCTCAAGATATCCCAACCAAATGAACGGATTGAGTGTTTGACACATTTTTACTAAATATGGTTCAAATCGGACAACTATGTCATATAGCTGCCAAAGGTATGATCGGTTCAAAATCAACAGTTAGTATGAAAAACTTTTGTTTCTTAAGATATCTAAACCAAACTCACAGATTGTGTGTTTGGTAAAGTTTAATACATCCCTACCAAATTTGGTATAAATCGGACTACTATATCATATAGCTGCCATAGGAGCGGTCGGTTCGAAACCAACATTTAGTATTTATAACAAATTTTGTAAAAAATCTGACAGCTTACACGGGGCACTGCAAGGGTATCCAAACTTTGGCGCGCCAATGTTAGTTTGCGTTATATATTAATATGTTTTATAGTTTTTTCAAACGTGAAAAAATCCAAAAATTTGATTTGATCCCCTGTTGACAAAAGGTTTTCGGTCCGATTGATAAGATATAAACTTTTAAACGTTTGCGTTATCTTACTTGGATCCAAAAAAAAAAGTATTCTTGCAATAAAAAAAGTCAAAACAAGCGAGTGTGCGGCATTATGAGTCAATTATGTGTGTCAGCTGGACAATGTCCGCATTAAAATCTATGGAGGCTGATACTGTTAGTTTAATGGACTGCACACGATGCAGTTCAACTGTGACGATCATTAGTGAGCATATCTTAAAGATACGTAAAGTAAGGCAAAAGATGTCGGGCAAATGTATGCATTGCGCTTTGTATGGTGTTTGTTTTTGTTTCCGTTGTTGCTATTGCCTGATAATAATTGTAGACTTCCCATTTTCATCGCATTCGCCGCACGAGGTGAAAATGCTTAGATTTTCTAAGACGTCGTCACTATTAATGTTCATTTTGCTGTTGTAGCTTTATTGTATGAATCAGCAATGAGGCAAACGAAGCACTCACAAGCACTCACACAACACCCGCACATAGGCTCATTCAGTGCATTTATAAAAAAAAAATATAGCGCAAGCTAACTTTGGCGCGCCAAAGTTTGGATACCCTTGCAGCGCCCTGCGTAAGCCGTCAGTACCTTTTGCAGAATTTGCTAAAGCGTTCACTATTGAATTGTTCGTTCAATAATGCAGCTACCATAACAATAGATGGCCGCTTTACGCCAAGTTTAGTAAGCCTACTTAGAGGTCGATCTAGCGTCTCTTTTTCTATCCTTTGGCCCGTAACATATGTTGAGTTGAATAACTTCCGCGTTTATCATCCGATTCGAATGAAATTTTCTGGACAGATCGTTGGACTATAGTAGCTATATTATATAGTAGCTCAATTTACATCAAGTTTGCGTCTAGCCTGTCTAAAGAGCTACATTGTAATTCGACTTTGAAATGTTTGTTTGTTCAGATATTTCGAGGAACGGAAGGAGGCGTGGCATACTAAATGCCGTAAACAAACTTGATCGTTCCTATGGGAGCTATATGAGATAGTAACCCGATTTACATGCCAAATTTGGTCAGTCTCTAGCTCTTATGGTCTCTTAGATCTAGACGACATAATGTATATATTTGGACGAGACAGACGAGACAGAACGGTTTACATCGCTATATCGACTCGGCTGTTCGATGCTGATCAAGAATACTATGACAGCTATATGGGGTCGTAGCCACGACCTACCAAATTCAGTCAGCCTGTTACGCACATTTTTTTGCACAAACTTAATAGACCCATTTGTACTTTGGTTAAAAGTACTGGGTCTAACAAGCAAAATGCAAAGAGGAGCACATACTAATATATTTTACTTTGGGCCGTACCGTTCATATTGCTGACTTTATGACACTATTTATTCAAATCAAGAACAATTCCAACATATGTACTACGTACAATATAGGCATCGTGACCTGTATCTAAGTTTGATAAACATGGCTTCTGATCTAACGCATAGCTTCATTGCACAACATTCTTTTTTTTTTAATTTCAACCAATTTAAAGCAGGTAAATCCTGTGTACAATTTTGAGATGGTGGTTTAGTGTTGTTTTACGGGTATAGGACGTAATCAAATTAAAATAAACAAATAAATCCTAATTAAGTTTCTAAAAGAAGCACATGTTCTTGCATTGCGTTAATAACCAAAACAAAAATAATTAAAAAAAAAATATAGTGCAAGCTAACTTTGGCGCGCCAAAGTTTGGATACCCTTGCAGTGCCCTGCGTAAGCCGTCAGATTTTTTACAAAATTTGTTAAAGGTTGATTTTGAACCGATCGTTCCTATGGCAGCTATATGATATAGTTGTCCGATTTACACCAAATTTGGTCAGCCTGTTTAAAACTAAATCAAACACACAATATGTATATTTGGTTGAGATATTTTGAGAAACAAAAAAGTTTTTCATACTAAATGTTGTTTTCGAACCGATCGTTCCTATGGCAGCTTTAAGATATAGTAGTCCGATTTACACCAAATTTGGTCAGCTTGTTTAAAACTAAATCAAACACACAATGTGTTTATTTGGTTGAGATATTTTGAGAAACAAAAAAGTTTTTCATACTAAATGTTGTTTTCGAACCGATCGTTCCTATGGCAGCTATATGATATAGTAGCCCGATTTACACCAAATTTGGTCAGCCTGTTTAAAACTTAATCAAACACATAATGTGTATATTTGGTTGAGATATCTTGAGAAACAAAAAAGTTTTTCATACTAAATGTTTATTTCCAACCGATCGTTCCTATGGCAGCTATATGATATAGTTATCCGATCCGGCCGGTTCCGACATATGTACTGCGTGCAGCAAAAAGACGGACCTGTACCAAGTTTCATCAAGATAGCTTCAAAACTGAGAGACTAGTTTGCATAGAAACAGACAGACAGACAGACAGACGGACATGGCTATATCGACTCAGCTCGTCGCCCTGATCAAGAATATATATACTTTATGGGGTCTGACGACGCCTCCTTCACTGCGTTACAAACTTCGTGACAAAATTATAATACCCTCTGCAAGGGTATAAATATAGCGCAAGCTAACTTTGGCGCGCCAAAGTTTGGATACCCTTGCAGTGCCCTGTGCAAATGTTGTTTTCGAACCGATCGTTCCTATGGCAGCTATATGATATAGTAGTCCGATTTACACCAAATTTAGTCAGCCTGTTTAAAACTTAATCAAACACACAATGTGTATATTTGGTTGAGATATTTTGAGAAACAAAAAAGTTTTTCATACTAAATGTTTATTTCCAACCGATCGTTCCTATGGCAGCTATATGATATAGTAGTCCGATTTACACCAAATTTGGTCAGCCTGTTTAGAACTTAATCAAGCATACAATGTGTATATTTGGTTGAGATATCTTGAGTTCTAGGGACTATCATCAATTGTTGAATTTATCCGATGCAGCAATTTTCATTCTCATGGATAAATATTTAGGTATTGTGTTTGGCATACGAAGCCGTCGCGACGAATGATCTGATTTCTTTGGATTTAAAAGGAAGGCAATGGCGATGAGTCTAAGAGTGAGGAGGTTAAAGTAGCCTCTGTCTGGATGATGGTGTCTCATCTCGCCTGGTCGGCCAAGTGTCTATTTATCTGTGTGTCTAACTGGTTGCATGTGAGTGGGTAGCAGACACTGCTGTTTATTTTGTTTGTTTGTGCAAAAGTCTTTGGCAAAAGCCATTCTGGCATTCAAAGCTATAGTCTCTTTTTGTTGTTTTTATTCATGTTTTGTTTAGTTTTTGCAAAATGCTGAATTCGTTAGTATTCAAATCCAAATTCATTTAGAAAAGTTGCGCAACCGTGGCGAACTATGCGACGATCGGATAATCGGATCCCGCGTTTGATAATATCGCAACCAATTAAAAACCAAAATAATAATTAATTCATTTAGCGAATTGCAGAAGAATTTTAATACCTCATTAGCAGCTCTGCTGATAAAACGTCGGACGTTGCAATGTTGCAATGTACGAAAAAAAAAAATAACAATACAAAATCCTGGCACATGTCCAGAAAATAGACCAAAAGTAAATCAAGCCCAAAACTCACTTAAGAAGCTCTAATCAACAACCTGTTGCCAGTTGGCTGCCTTATGCCAACAAATTGCCCGGGCAGGTCGTCACTTATGGGCCATACATTATCATCATGCTCATCATTAACAGCAGCACCAGCAACAACAGCAGTAGAGACAGCAGGTTCCATTTCCATACCGCTCCCGTACTCGACCACGAGCACGATACATATATGAGCAAGGAAAATGCTACACATTTTGGCTGGCAAATCACGCAAATGAAATGCACAAAATGTGCGCCATTTATATCATGCAGACGACCTGCCCCAATCCCCTCCATCTTGCCAAGTTGCCGCTGACGTGTGGCAGACTGCCTAGGAAGAACTCTGGTAAAAATATGAGCCAAGAGGCCACAGGCAGGCCGCAAAAGACATTGCACAAGCTGCACGAGTTGCTCGTTGCTCGTTGGCAGCTGAGACAGTCACAACCTACCGAACGATCCCCCTTCCATCTTCCCTCCATACCCCTTACTACGGCCACACTCAATTGCACGCTAATTCAGCGCAGCTAGCACTTAATAATTTCTTTCATAATTGAGTAAAGAAAAAAATGAAAGGAAAATAGTGACAGAAAGATATCGGTGCGTCACATTCAACACAGCCTGGGTGTGATAGAGACGTCAAGATATGACACTAGGGAACTGTCTGACTAGTCAGTGTTAAGAGAGCATCCAACATATAAGCACCTTACGAAGCTGCAGTGCGAGGGTTGGACGACTAGTTTGTGTCATCATGACACTGTCATGTAAATTGATTCCATGTTAAAAATATGAAGTCTACTATTTATTAATGCGTATATTCAGCTACATAATCCATTTGATAAAATTATTTAAGTTTACACGACATTTGTGTATACAGATTAAGGAATCTTTCGTTTCAAGATTTACTTCGATAAATAAACTTGTTGAAATCATTTATGAACCTAGCTATTTAAATTTTAAATTCAATTTAAGATCCGTTTTAGGACAACAAAAAATATTATCATACATACTGTGTAACACACATGTTATCAAAAACTATGAACGGAGAAACAGAATTTCCTTAAAATATTTACTCTTGAAGAAGTGGTCTTACATCTGGAAATGTTCTAAAGTAAGTTCTTAACCTAACCATGCAAAGTCAATGAAAATTGTCCACACTTTCTGACTTGGACCGCCCAACGTTGATTGAGCTAAAATACATTCACAGAGCGGCTACAAAAAGAGATTTATGATTGTAATAGGATGAGTGAGCCGAAGAGCTGGTTGCTGGGGCAATGCCTGCAGAGTGTGACACGTCTGATTTAAGTCACCAAGAAAATGCTTTGAAGATGCAAGCGCATTAAAAAGGCAAGGTGCGCAAATTAGTTTTGGTACAGTGCGGCTACTTGACAGTAATTGCCACGAGTGGGCCACTTGAGGGGACAAAAGCCTATTGAATACGAAATAGAAAACCATTGATCAATAGCTTGTAGATAAGAAGAGAGAATTCGACCACACCATGGTCGACGTTAATGGAAAAACAGATACAGCAAATTTGCTGGCTATTAATTTCCAATTGTGTTGGGCCCATTGATGACACTTTGAGCAGCTACCAAAAACCGACAACTTAATTGGCTTAGAGGTTGCCGGGCAACAACAGTTACAAAAGCAACAAAAGAGCACACACAGACACACACACACATATATATACCAGTATACACGCACATAGAGAGTTACAAACGCAGCTTAGCACGCATTACGAAACCATAATACGTTAGGCGATTAATCAACTGTCTAAATAGCTGGTTTGGGCCAACTTCGGCTCTTTAACTAATTTATAAGATTTTTATCAGGGCAACGTTGCGCTTGACCCATGAGTGACCCACTCAACGGGCGTGATAATTGCACTATAAAAATGCGCAACTGAGGAAATAAATTAGCAGTAGTTTTCTTTTTATTTTTTTTTTCTCCTATTTGTTTCTTTGGATGCCAAGAAATAAATCTCAATTAATATGAAAATCGATTACGTTAAGCATTAATTATTTAAAAAGACGAGGCAAATGAACAGGAAGTTGTTGCCATTCATTTAATCCCCTTGGGGTAGCATATAAATTAACAACAGTAGCTGCAAATTGTTGACTTACGTTTTCTTTCTCGTCGTAGTGCAAACTTACCTGCGAATAAAATAGATAGAAAATGTTCAATAAATTTCAATAGCTAATATAAATACAAGTAAAACCTTGTGTGTGTTCAATGAGTATGATTTATGCACAACAAAGTGAATTCAATTTTTAAATATGTCAAAAGAAAAGAAAATACATAAATCACAGCAACAATTAAATTTCAATCGACAACAAAACTTTTATTTATTTGTGTTAAAAGGCCAACAAAGGACAAGAAAAAAGAATGGCGACAAGGAACAGACCCAAGATATCCTTTGAGCCAACTTTTACAATACCCTGTAAGCAGGATATGGAATCAATTATAATTCTGTGCGTAACACGTCCTCAACTACAATATTCTAGCGTGTCTTGAGAAACATTTATCATGACAATTCACTCTGCCAACCGTTTATACACGTGTGTAACAATGATAGCAAGTTGTGGACACAGCATGTGGCCATTGTGCGTTGCGCTTAAATCGCTTTTGTCCTGCAGGAAGTCTCATAAGTCATTTCTCCAAGTCAAATAATTCATAATCGATTTGCAGCAGCGACTTCACAGACTACTATGGTCATGGCAACTGAAGCTGCTGTTTGTGCTGGGCAAACACACAATACGCGAGAGTGCCGCGGGACTAGTTCGTTAGGCAGGAAGACCCACAAAAGTTGGTCCAACATTTACCTATGAAAATCAAAGTGAGCCTTGGGAGCACACAAGGCAAACAAAATACGCTCCTTGAATTTCTATTAAGCCAACTAACTCAAAAGTAATTGCTAGTACAGCTGAGTAGCAATTGCACGCATACATTCTCCTCCTCCATCCTCTCCTCCCTACACCTTATCCGACGTCTGCTCTCTCCACCCAACTGTTACACACCGAGGGCTTAGCTCTTGGCTTGGTCTTTGCTCTGGTCATCAATATGTGCGCGTTAATGGATGCCTAAATAAATGATAACTTCAAATTACGATTGCTGAAACAGCAGGAGGAACAGCACGTACTGATAAATACATTCCGCTTCGTTGCAGTTGAGTCTAAATATTTCCACGTGCTTTCACTGGGGTTGCAAGGTGTCTCAACTTACAGAGTGCTTACTTATTTTTTAATAACCTGTTGTGCTGAGAAAGGGAGATGTTCTTTCGAAGCACAGCTAATATACTACTAGTTATCCACATACTTGAATTCTGTTTCTTTTTGTCCATCTCATACACTTTGTTGGACCAATAAGGTATCTTCATGTCGATCACAGTCATCTGTATCTCTCTCTCTCTCTTACTTGTTGGGAACTGGGTTTTGGGGAATTCACTGGTTTTTTGGTTTTGCCATTTTGTTATGCCAACCGTAAGTCGAGAAGGTGGAGCAAGTTTACGCTCTGCGGTTAGGTGAGTGTGTGGTATGTGTATGTAACGGAAGCAAATCATTAATTCTTAATTTTAACATTTTGTTATACACTTAAGCGAATTTCCTGGGCACTCATGCTTTCAAAAAAATATGGGCAATCAAATAAAAAATGCATTCAAGCTAAAGAAAAAATAAAAACAAAAAATTAAGCAAAACCAAAAAAGTTCGAAGAACAAGATATTGTACAATATCTGTTAATTAAGTATAAGGATAAAATGCAATTAAATTTATCGACATGTGTCGCCCTTAGTTCGAGCTCATCTCAAATGCAAGCACAGGTCGCTCAGGTCGCTCAGGTCGCTCAGGTCGCTTAGGTCATTGGCAGTTGGGGCCAGGTCTTTAACAAGGTTAACACAACGCTAAGCAGCTGTCCCGTTAGGGGGCAGATGCCATGTTCACGTCGCAACCTCAGTGCACTTGAGGCGCAATCGTTCAACGTGCTGCCAGCAACTTGCAACCAGCATCGCAACGTTGCATACAAATTGCTCTCGAACATAAACACAGGCACACCGACACACCTGTTAGACAAGTTAATGTGTTGGCATGCAGGTATGTGAATGTGTATGTGTGTGTGTTTGTTCAATGTGGCTTTGCACACATATATTGAAATACTTGGACTGTGGCACGTGTGCTTTTGAAATGTGTAATGGACATTGCTTAATTCCATATTCTATGTATTTTGGTTGCAGCTGGATTTTATGCAACTCAGGCATCATCATAATAGCTCATTATGTTTGGGGCCAAACTTTGTTAGCAAAACCAAAAATTCATTAGCTAAAAGGCGGCAAGCGAAAAATTGAAGAGCATCTCACCGAACGCCACAGCTGAGAACGTCGTCTTTGGTGATACGCTAATTGATTGACTCAATTGCCGCAATTGATTTAGTCTAGCCCCGGCTAATTGATAGCCACAACGTGCCAAGAACAAATACAAATACTACAAACAACAAATTTTCGCTGCGGCTATTTTCAAATATAATATAAACCACGAGACGACGTCCCGAACCGCAGGTGAGCAGCATCGATATCGTCATCATCAGCGCCTCAACATGATTAAATAGATAATTTTGAGCGGTTTGATAATAAGCGCTAATTAATTAATCATCTTACATATATATGAATCTACACATCACTCAGATGGTATATCTATATATACATATATTTCTCTCTTTTCAAATAAGAATGACGTTTCTCTTAAATTTCACAGACAATATCTTTCATATATATATATACATATATAGTATGTATACATATGTGCAGAAAGTATATCTATATTTGCTCCTTATACCCTATGAAATGTGTCTCACAATTCGGATCAAAATAACATTCTGCTAAGTATGTATCAACATAAGTAGTTAAGCCGTGAACTTTTCTTATTTTAGTTTCCACATCGCATTAAAACTAATATAAATAACTGGATTTATTATCAACAAATTTATCTGACACTATTAAAATTATAATACAACATAGTCGAGTACGACTTTTTATCTTTTACTTCAAATTTTCGAGATCGTACTAAAAAAAAATATCATACAACAAATATAACATCATTTGAAATGTTGTTTTGATATCAGAGAGTAAATTAAACATCATGTTAGCCAAGTATGCCTGTTCATCAATTTCCTACAATTATTAATTTGATCTGTTTAGGACCATGATTTTGAAACAGTAATAGGGATACATGAAATATAATCCAACTTTGTCCGTACGACAGGAAGGGCATTTGATTGTCGGCTACTCATAGTTTTCTGTTTGTTTTGCTTATTTCTCTTTCTATTCATTCTATTTTGTATTTGTTTGAAAATTTGTACATTGCGGTTTATTTTTGGGCACTGAAAAGAAGTGCATAACTTGGCCACGCTCCAACGACCCACGCAAATAATGAAATGCTGCTGTGAAAATGTTATATTGTCTGGGCATAAAATATTAAAAACCCATTTTTTATGAGCGCCAAGTGGTCAAGTTTACAAATAACACAAACCCAAATTTATTTATCCACATATATATATATATATATATATATTAATAAAAGCGAAGAGTTTCCATTGTATTTATGTGAAAATTTCTGTGCTTTATTATTTATTTTTTTTGTGTATTTCTCAAATTTTTCTGTCAATTTTTTAAAGCTCACGAATAGCAAAACTAGAAAATGGGAAACGGCGAACGGCGAACGGCGCCTCTTTATTAAACGTAAACATATAGTCAATTTATTTAGTTGTCGCATAAATCTTGGGTCGGATTAAACGATATAATGCTGCTTTAAGGTGGCAAATTGTAGTGGGGCCATTCACAAATTGTTTCTATAATTATGCACAAAAAAAATATTTTATACGCCAAAATTCTTTAACGTTGTTTCCGGTTATTTATAAAAATAAAATTTACCAAAAACGTTAAAAGATATTGCACAAAGCGTGCTAAATATAAATAAATGCTTGAAAATATGCTATAAATCTCAACCAGGACATTTGAGCTTTCGTCTTGTATAAATATTATTTATATTGCTATGTCTAAAGGTTTATGTATTGGAAATGACAGCTCAACGGTTGATTTTAATTTGAAATTAGTGTTCAAGTAAGGTTTATAATATATTTAAATAATTAAATAATAATATTTCTTTGGTTAATCCATAAAAATAGAGCAATTTGTAGGTTCTAAGTATTTAACTCAATTCAAAGATAAGTAATCAAAAAGAAATAGTCGTTTTTATTTATAATGCATTAAGCATTCTTATTTTGTTCAATGCTTTTCATAAAATTAATAGTTTTCCAGCTTTAATGCATAGGCATGAACCGAAGTGTGCTTTGCTTTGTTGTTTCTTTAACATTTGTGTGCGTTCCTTATAAGAAGTGTACTCTCTGTGTAAGTTTATACGACTACCATAGTCAAGCACAAAACAAAAACATCCCTGCTTTAGTTATATCGTTTTTCCGGTTTATGGGCGAAGGGGACGAGACATCAAACATTTGAAATAGACTTGATAAGCGTGTGTTTATAAGAAGTCTTCATACCAACTTTGGTGTTCCTAGGTATTACCATCTCTTAGATGTTTGTTCACATGGACGGACAGAGAGACAGACGGACGGACATGGCTATATCGACTCGGCTTCTGATGCTGATCAAAAATATATGTACATACTTACAGCGTCTGCCTAGCCTCCTTCTGCCTGTTACATACTATTCTTTTCTTTGAAACAATCATAATTGTTGGTGTTCCCGAAATGTCGGGGACTTTATTTTTTCGTACACATTTTCAAAGTAAGAAAATCTGTTGCTGTTCATTTTATTCTAGTTTTTACAAAACTTTTAATTATTTCTGTAATTAATAAAATTTATAAATTCGTTTAAAATGAATTCTACGTTTTTTTAATGCCTTTAAAAAATAATTAAAGTTAATTCAATAAATTTAAAGATGCATCAAATGTCTTAACAATTTTTTTGACATTTGAAAGCAATGCTTGCTTGTTTTGAGGAACACCAAAAATTGCTTGAATATACCCCCACAGGGTATAATAAATTAAATAGCTGCTACACTAAAATTGTAATCCCATGTTTTTGGCATAATTCAATTAATAAACCATTACCCAATTGTGCAGTAAAAACACACATTAACGAATAAAAGTTTTACTATAAATGAATCTGTGCCGTAAAAGTGGCATATGCTCAAATGTCCATGTTAAAACGCAAGATACTGACGAAAAGCTGCCACATTAATTTGCACATTTCTGACCAAGAAGGGGCGGCAAAAACATGAATAATATTCTAACGGCATGCAAAGGCCGAATGAAAACGTTACACCACATACAGCGACTAGCCAAAGATAAATTCATAATTTTTCATTAGCGCTTAGATACATCTACAAGGATTGGAGAGGGGGACCCATTAAAACGTCGCCAACTATTGACTTATGACCAACAAGAGGCAAAGGCAACGCATACAAAGCGTCGTCTAATTATAAGCAGCCATGTCCAGCGTGGCAAGAAAAGCAGGAAGAACTTACAAAGTGAAAACATGAAAATTAAATAAAACGTAAATATTATTTTTAGCCTGAAGAAGAAGGGAATCGAAAACGAACTGTGAAGGCAAGAGGAGAAACTTTTACCAATGCTATAGATACATTTAGAAGTTTAATTCTTCTGCGGAAATGCGGCTGGTACACAAACTAAAAGATACATTTAATGCCTTGGCTTGCTTATGGACTTACACGCGTGGGCAACTTAATGAATAAGCGTCATATACTATAATGGATACAAATTGAAACTTTATTCACTGTTCATTTGGCAACTAATCGAATGCAATCCAAAAATACATATAGATTTATCGGTATTTATTTACCTTTGGTTTTGCTGCAAATTTGCAATTCAATTGCAACTGAATATAAAATAATATTAAATGAATTTAAATATAAAGTATCCATAAGAGATCACCAAGCACTCACTCACTAGCTCACACATGCTTTCCATTGAAATAGCAAATGCTAAATGGCATGAAAAATATTCAGGAAATTGGAGCAACAGCAATAACAACAATGTCCCAAGCATCCAATAGTCTGTAGACAGACCGACAAATAATAATTTATATGCTCGGCAAAAAGTTGAGAATTCGATAAGTTTTGTGTACTGATTTTTCTCTCCATTGTAAAAGTCTCTCAGGCAATTGCAGTTGAAATAGTTCTCTCAAAGTTCAAGTTTATAATCATGTGATTTTCAAACTACTTAGGAACAATATGAAGAATCAATTTTAAAAGTTAACACTTACAGCTTGGTTCATGCTAAGAACTTTCTTTCTTTTTGCCCCAATACCAACATAAACTTACCTAAAACGAAAGAAAAGAACAAAAATTATAATATTGTTTTTTCTCGACTTAAAGATATTCTTATATTAATCTTATAATAAAAACACACATCTTGCATACTTATGTTTTGTTAAAAGCTCTGTAGCTTGTTTACGCTTCTGTTGTTGTTCATGTTTTAGTTTATTGGACATGTAAATAAACAAAAACAGTTGAAACGCTGCAAGAAAACAAGCGGAAATCGACAGGCTAATGAAAAGACATGGAAAGCAAATAAATGTGGAATAAAAATACGACACATGCTAGAATAAATAACGATTTCAATGTAAGTCAAAACAAATAAAATGCAAACAGATTGATTAAAAGAAAACAAAATCATAGATTAAAGATTAAATAAAACCAAAAAATTTAATTTATTTAAGGCTTATTACCGAAATTTTAGATTAATGTTTAATTTATATTAATTTATTCAACATTCATTCAACAATTCAAATTCAAGGATTCATAATAAAAATTCCAGTTTTTGATTTTTAAATTTAAAGTTACAGAATAACTTCTCTTTGCAACTCGAAAAAAAATCCGAAATTAGAAATAAATTAAAAATCTTTTAAACTAATTTTTTTTGTCAAGATTTTAAAATATTATTGCTCTATTGATCAATACCTTTCATAGGACATATCTCATGTCCTTAAAAGATTAGTACTTGGCATAATATTTTTCAATATTATATTCCATTATTTTCTTAAAAATATTTAATTTACTAAAAATACCATAAAAGTAATGTTAATTTAAAAACTTACACCAGTTACGGTCCCTGGTTTTAAAGTCAATTCACTTGTATTCTAGAGTATATCCACCTAACTTACAATTTATTTGTAATATATACACGACTAATTTGTCTTCAAAATCGATCTGCAATAATTTTTATTTAAAGCAATAGTTATCTGTATCTCAGCTATGAATCACAAACTAATTAAATATCTAGCAATTTATTCACATCAAATTACATTCACATCATTCCCTACAATTTGAGGATCTATTTAATAGTGTGCGAAAATTAAAATTTCGTTTACATGAGAAACTCACACATACCCAACATGTAGCATATGAGTGTACATTACTTGTAACGTGGTGTGCTACACCACTAATATTCATGTTGTTGCTTTTGCTATTGTAGTTGTTGTTGTTTTTGCTGCTATGACAGTATCGTCGCTAATAAACCGCTTATCTAATTTGTTATAACTTTGTTGTTATTTACCTATTGTGGACCCGACAAACAAAAAAGCAAACACAAAAGCTTTAGAAAACCCACACACATGCAGACTTTGTCACACATAAACACGCACACATTCTGATACACACACTCTAACTGTTAGAGTCTAACACAGTCATACACTATGCAGGGTGGTTATCTAAAATCGTTATATGGCATGTTAAAAATCTCTGTAAATTGTTATTGATTTTTACGGCAGTCTCGACTTAATGAGCTCCACGCACACACGACAACAACAACAAGAAAAAAATATATATAAAATAAAAAATCTAAATCAAATGCATTTAATAGTTAAATTGATAAATATTTATGACGCTTCTCTTCTGTAGCATGAAGGATAAGCAATTCTCATCAAGTGAGCGTCGACTTATACTTATTGACCCAGTAGCTGTACATATAAGAGGGTATAATAGACTTGCGCAATAGCAGAAGCTATCTTTTTTTATGACGTAATATCTATGAAAAAAAACCCTATTTTTAATTTTTTCTAATAATTTACAATGTGGAATATGGATACGAAGCATACTATAGACACAATTAATAAAATAATAATAAAATGCTTGTCATTGAAAGAATTGATCAGGTAATTCTAATCTATATATACTTTTTTGAAAAATTTACACTTCTAATTATATTACAAACGAAATAATTCTCATAGCTTTAAACACTAAATTTGTAACTTATTAAATACATACCTAAATATCATGCAAAAGATTTAGCATTGGTGTGAACTTAATTCCAAGAGTAATTAAATTAGGTGACTACAATTTTTTTGCGTATGCCAAAATGTTAAAGAGAGAAAAAAAACAAAAAAAAAACCCTTTGAAAAGCCCTATGTAAAATTTGAGCCAGCAGAAATTAGTTTTAAATTAATTATAGTTTGTTTCAGATGTAAAAGTGTTAATAAAAGTTTATTTTTTATCTTAGAGCAGTTTATGAGGAATAAAAAAGATAAATATAATAAGCCTTTGTAATTTCATTATTTAGACAAAAATCCACGCTACTGAAACAATTTTAGTTGGTTTTAATTTACCAATTAAGAAAGGGTTTCTTATAAAATAAAACCATTTTTGTTTAAAATAATGTAAGTTTATTTTCAAGGCTTTGGAATTGAAAAACCCTTTTACGGCTTTTAGTTAAACTCAAATCTTTCAAAATTAACAATCATAGCTTTTTATCAGTACGAGAAATGTATACAAATAACAATAGCAAACAAGAATATTTTGATGATTTGATTTTAAATATATTATTCAAGACATGGTAATTCTTGCAATTCATCTAAAGCGGACTACAATCGGTAGATATAGCCGATTTAGTGAAGGGTGTCAACTGATGACATCAGATCTTTGTTGTATTGGGTAGACCGGCAAAATCAGCGTCAGCATCAGTATTTTTTTTTTTTTTTATTTATTTATTATAATAAATTGGATGTTTGACTTAATAAATAGAAGTACAATTCATTTTAAATCTTATGCTAGTCTCTCGGGCATTAATTAATCTTATATGAAATCTTTCTTTTCAAAAAGAAGGTTTAATTATGTACTAATAACTAAGTATAGTGGCGAGAAATTCAATCGCAAAAAAAAAGTTAACAAAAAATTTGCATCGGTAGTAATTGTAATTTTAAGATAAAAATTAGAAAAAGAGAAAAAAATAAAAAAAAAAAAAAGGGAAAAAAGGGTTGGGAAAGGAAAGAGGGACAGGGTTATTCAGTCTGAGACCGAACATCAATATTATCAAGCCACCAGAAATTCTTTCTTGTTGCTATTTGAGCTTTTTGATCTCTGTTTGAGATCGAGGTATCAAATCTTTTATTTTCTACAGTCAATGTAGGGGCTTTAATTAGGTTATTTTGATTATCTAGGCATCGGTAAATCTGCCTTCTGATTAGGTTTATATGTGGTTATCTATGATATGTGCTGCATTGTAAAGTTTGTTGTTGGAATAGAATTTTAAAAAATTACTATTTGGGGTCCTGTACAATGAAGTGCAGGCTCTTAGAATCTTTCTTTCCAATAGTCTTAATCTCTCCATGTATGACGGGGAGATTAAGAACCAGATTGGGCAACCATATATAATTATTGGTCTAATGACTGATTGGTATAATAGGATTTTGACTTTGTTATTTAAGATTTTAGAGCTGAATGCTTTTTTGTAAATCTGATAGGCAGTCATCGTACAGAAATTTATCGAAATGTAATCCCAAGTATTTGACCTCCTCAGCGAGGGGTATGGGAACGTTGGAAAGGTTGGAAAAAATTTTGAATCTTCTCCAGTTTTTCCTGACATTGTGATTGCATTTAATGACTGGGGGACGAAAGAGGATACTTTCGCATTTGTTAATATTTATTTTGAGATGCCAATTCAAAGCAAATTCTTCTAAAGTGTTAAAACTTTTTTGTAGGTTTCTGTTAATACCGGCTATTGAGCTGTCTGCATTATAAATAACGATATCATCAGCATAAGCTATAGTCAGCATCAGTTCATTGTCTTCAGAAGAGCAGAGCACTTCAAACAACAACAACAAAAGCACTAACAATAAGAGCGACAACAACAGCAAGACAAATAATGAACTGTGCCCTCGCAACACCTCACATGCGCTTCAATGTTAGAAAAATATTTATCTTTTGCACGCTTAGCTAAATCTTTGCGCCTATTTAACACAAGTTTTGCATATTTGATTTACATGGCAATTACCACGCGCCCTAAGAGCGTTGACACTTTGCTGTCATAGTCAGATAGTTTTCTATCGAGAAATAAATGTAGATAAACTTAAAAAATTCAAATGACGAGCAGTAAGACATGCAGAAGATAGACAGCCAAAAAAAAACTAGATAAGTAGATACTTAGACATATGTTATATACATACATGTATGCGTTATAACAAAGGGCCAACATTGTCCACCATTTGATGTGATTTGATGGCTTCTGTTGGCAAACTGCCCAAAAGCAACAAACTGACTCGATGTCATTTGGTACGAAGAAAAATTCAAATTAGAAATATTTTCGAAATAAAAAATTTTGACTGCTGCGCCAGAAAATTTGAATTATTTTGCAAAACATGTGTTTGCTGTAGATGCGCTTCTTGTTTGGCAATCCGTCAGATACGCGTGCTTCTGCCGTTGCTTTCAGTGATACTTATCTATCAAGTAAAATGGGGAATAAGTCTTCGAGAATCAATACGGAAATTATTTGAAAGACTTACTTGTTAGTACATATCTCAACATTGTGGTTAGCATTCTATAATTTTATACTTCTTGGAATTTCTTCTAAATGAAAGCAATTTGCATATTAAAACAAATAAATGCCAAAGTGCCCACAGCTGTGGGGCACTTACTCGGTGCATAAAATGTGCAGCAAATAAGCTGACAAAAAGCAATCAAATTGATTTCAGATTAATACTACTCAAATGTCGTTTGTTTCGTTGCTAAGCAAAGCAAAGAACCAAAACAAATCAGATTTAATTCACATTTTATTAAATCGTTTTTTATTAATAATTCCTACATATTAAAGAAAACATGTAGCTCAATTTTTCAATCAATAGGGCACCTTTAAGCTCGAACTTTCCATAATATTGAAACCACTAGCAATTTAACTATATGCCCTAATAGAATATATGTACATTCTTCTAATCGAATCTTTTTAAATTAATATCACATCAAAGACTTTTAGTTTCTATTCATAATCTAAACAATGCATACTCACAGGCCTAGCTGGTGTAGAAACTGCAGGACTTAGATATAAATACCCTAAGGTTTGAAATTCCTCAAGTGTCAACAGGTTAACACCCATATACACTCACACAGACAGACAGACAGATTGTAGTCTGGTTTGCTTGGATAGCCCACATCATAAGTAGACTGCAAAATAAACAGCAAGCATGCATATTTGCAATGCTAGAGTGCACAGTGAAATTTCTTGGATGCTCTTGCCAGTGGCCACTTGCCACATGCCAGCAGACGATACATAAAGAGGTAATATCGGCCAAGCTGAGTTGGACAAGGCAGTGCTTGACCAAAAAGGGCACTGCATTATGCAAAAGCAACTTTAACTTAATTTAAAAGAGCCACTGACGGAAGAAAGCTGACAAGAGAGAAAAAGAGGGGAAGAGGAAGAATCTCGGGCAAAGACTGAATTTACTGCACAAAAGAAACAAATTCCAGTCCGGACAGCAAACAGTCCAAAGAATGCACAAGGAAATGCTCAACACTGACGCAAGTGGTGGAAATCCTCGGAAAATCCACGTGGCGACGGCCACACCAAAGACAAATGTGGGTCGCAAGCACAAAGTGCAACAACACGCACGCACACAAAAGCAAATAGCATGCGGCAGACAGCGAACAACCGAGGAAGATGGGGGAATTGGGGCACCGACAAATGGTGAAAAGATGCAACTGGGAGATATGGATGCAGACTATGCAACACTACGAGTATGCAGCGACACCGCACGCGTCGGAATAACAATAAAAAAAAACTAAACCAGGCTCTGATTTTTTTTATTTCTTGGCACTTGCCGTTTGGCAACGGCATCTCCAGAAGATGCCCCTCTTTTTTGGCTGTCGTCGTTGTCTACGTGGTCTAAAGTTGACTTGCTGCTTTGCACCGCTTAAGTGAAATTTAATGATATTTATACAGGCTAACTAGGGGTTTGACAACAGATGGCATTGGCCAATTCTTGTTTTGTGCTTCCTGGTGCTAATTTGTTAAATTGATCAACTAATTTTATTGTTTACCGGACCAATGAACTTATCTAACAAATAGCAATAGATGCAATAGCATCTAAGAAAAAACCATAATATAAACGTTAAATCTATTATCACTCAAAGAAATTAAATTTCAAAGTATTTTTATACCCTGTGCGGTATATGAAGTTTCTTCAAAAAAATAGTATCTAACAGTCAGTCGTTATAGCCATGTCCATCTGTCCTTCTGTCCATTGGTCTGTCTGTGCGTTGGTCCATCCGTATGAACGAAAGGATCTCAGAGATGGTGAGACCTAGAGATACCAATTTGGTACGAAGACTTCTTATGATTGCACGCAGAACATGTTTATTTCAAATTTTGGATGCCACGCCCCCTTCGCCCAATTTTACAGCTACTAACTTAAGATTTGGCACGTAGACAATTAGTCCATATAGTGACGCTAATGTATTGTACGTGCGAGTGTATGTGTTCTAATATGTTTACATACATATGTATATATGTATTGAGCAGGTTAATTCTGTTTGCATGCATATGGAATTTAACATCGACCTTTGCTTCCACAGGGTTTTTTACTGTCGGGCTCTCCTGACTGAATAATATATTTTAGTCATATTAAGTGCAAAGCTTGAGAACGGCTAAGAATAAGTATTATTTTGAAGAAGATTTTCATTTAAATCGAATCAGTTAGTTTTTAAATACGTTTGATGTTCAGAAATCAACTTATCAAAATTTTACATATACAGCCATACGATTTACTTATAATAAAATATTGTATGATTTTAAATGTGGGTGCTCCAATTTACGATACGTCAGTATGATACATTTTTTGTGAAGCCGATATCAAAATTTGAACTTCTCGGTTGCTTTAAGTGTTCTGCTGAATGTGAAATTAGTAATCAGTAATCATCATTGTATCAAGTTAAAGAATGAATTACTTAAAAAGATTTTTGAGGGGAAATATTTGAATCATATATATAAAATACCTTGATTACTTTTGATAACTTTTATTCATTTATAAATTGATTTGAGGTCCAAGTTTATTCTTATTATTAGTAAAGTGTATTTCTGTTGTTCAATTGTACACATTATACCCATTTAAGCAAACTTACCTCTGCACTCATTGTGCGTGGGTGCTGCTAATGACTTGTACTATAAGTATTAGAGCAAAAACGACAAACTGCTGATGATCAGCGCCCACATTTTAAGAGCATCTTTCATTGCGATTAGAGGCTATTGAGATAAATTTGTAGCAAAAAGTCAGGCAGTTATTGAAGACGACACTCTCTTCAGGGTACAATTTTGTAATTATTTTTGAGCTGGTTCATTTTGTTTACAACTGAAATATGTTTAATGTGCGAATGCACTTAAAACTGCTGCTCTGGCAGACTTTAAATGAGTCTTCAGTTGGTCATTGAGTCGTGCAACAGCGCACCACAAAATTGTGTCATACTTGTTTTCCGAACAACACAGTGAAGGGAAAAGGAGACGTCACTCGAGAGCGAGTAAGTGACTGGGAGTTTCAAGTAGTCACATATATATATATATACGTAGTCTTCATATATATATGTATGTACAATGTACACATGCCGACTGACCGAAATGAGAGTCGCGTGGGACCAATGTGTACCCTACTCTCCCCTTGTCGCTCTATAATATATTAGACACTGGCCCGAAACAAGCTGACCTTTCATTTGTCGAGCTGCCAAGCTATCCAAGAATCAAGCTTATTTATCTAAGCTTTGCATTTATTTGTGTTTTTATTTTGTGCAGTCGCTGCTTCAGATCTATTTTTCAAGCACCTCGCTACAAAAATAACGCGTCAGTTTTCGCAAGAAATCAACAAAAACATTAACAGGGCAATAGTATCAGCAACAAAATATAAATAAATAATTATATTGTTTGTTTCACTTGTTTTGAAATGCAAGCGAGACGCTTCTCGTAATTTGAGCAAATAAAAGGAATGAAAACAAATTAAAGTCCCTTTTCGCCAGCTTAAATTTATAGAAATGTAAGTAGAAATTTATTTAATTACCGGTTTCAAAATGAAATTGATGTTAAAAATTATATCTGAAATAAATTAAACTGATCATATCTACTTAAAAACATTTATCCAATGTGATATTAATATTGTTAAGCTTCTTATATTTAAATTCACAGATATAGCCGGTATATGCAACTTTTTTTATAATTTCTGAGAAGCAGATGGTTGTTCAGGATGCATATTCGAATAAAATAACAGTGTAGTCTTATACTAAGAATTCAGGACTATATTAATTCTATCGATTAATTTTATAGTTTGCTGATATCAGAATAAAGATGTATCTTTTATATACAAAACTATAGCACCTCTTTTAATAATGTTCTGTGTAACAATTTAGAAATTCGACAATAACTCCGTAATATCTCCGAAACAAAAGCAATTATCAATACAATAATTTCTGACTTTTAAACAAATCTACAGCAAAATAAGTAATTTCGGGAATAGACGTCAATATACACGGATCTATTTTGTTCTTACTAGTTAGTTCGTGAAACAGCAAAGTCCTGTATGTGCACAGAAATTAAAATCACGTTGTAAAATGTTGCAAATTTTAACTTCATGATACCTATTAACTATCTTTCCCTGCGACATCTCGTTTGACAACTCCATTTTGATGATTATTCTAGTCGCGATACCCGGTCGCAAGTAACTCAACTATTCCCTTGCAAAAGAGTCAATTATAAATGCATATCTAAAGACGCAAGCGTTATTTGTGCTGCAATTGGCAACAGCTGCTGCCTGATATAACTACCAAACAACAGGAAAGCCAAACTTCCCCTTCACCCTGTTTCCTCTGTCAATGATGATGTGCGTGGCTCTTGGATTCGCTTAGCGTGTTCAACTGTTTGGTAAGATTCGACGACAAACCCGGACCCACTAAAGAGCCACCCAGTTTGAAATGCTAACCGAAATCTATTTATCATGCAAAGGGTGTCGCTGCTTGTAGGGATAGAAAGAGGAACAGAGGAAGAGAACCGCAAGGGCAACGTTAATGTTAACGTCAACGCACTTTGCTTGGCCAAGACAATGCCAAAGTCAAAGCCAAGAAATGAAAAATAAAAAATTCCTAAATATGTAACTGCAAATGCAGCAATCGTTGGAGTTGAAAGGGGGAATCACTTGATGGTTCACTTTTGAATTATTGTCAAAGTCAAAAGCATGAATGAATTTATGGCGCATATATAAATGTGTTGTGTGTGTGAGTTTGTGCGTGTGTAAATTGGTAATGGAGATATATCTGGTATGGGGTTGGAATCTGTTGCTAAATATTAATATTATAAAAGGAGATTCGCTGCAGATTACTCACCCACTTTAGAGAAACCCACACATGTGAGCCGGCTTTGTTTGCTGGCCCGTTCGTGTTGCAGCTTTCGTTGAATATTTAAATTGTTGTTTTTCTTTTCTTTGTTTTTTATTTTTTCTTGTTTATCTCGCGATAAGAGAGAACTACTTATATGTTTAATAAGTAATATGAAGTAATTGCGCCATACACGAAACGATTCGAAATAAAATACGAAAAAGACACACACAATAATAGCTCAAATGTATTGAAAATTAATTTAACCAATTCTATAGATATGCAAATTCAGCAAACTATGCATGTATATATAGATCCATATAATATATCTATAAGTGGCTATATAGCTCGATTGGTATATTTATAGAGCAACCAGTTCGGTTATAATTGCTTGCGCTGACACTGAAACATTTTAAATTTCACTTCTTAAAATAAACAAAATAATTGGCCAAGATTTTGACTTGAATTACTTTTCAAATTAAAAGCTAAAGGTTTTTTATTTCAATTTTATTTATTTATTTACTGGTATATTATGTATTTTATGCGCTGTTTGCTTTTGTGAGGAGCTAAACGACACTGACACTGCACACGACACACCAACGTGGTGGGATGAGGGGGCGGGCGCCTGTAAGAATCGAAAGAGAACAAAAACAATTCCGATATAAGACAGCAAGTCATATATATTTATTGTATTATGTATATATCAGTATATTTCGGGAAAACTTGGGATACATGTAGTATAATGTGTAATATACATATACATATGCAAGCATAAGCGCAGCTAAGTTAAGTTAAAGAATTAGACAGACACAGAGAGAGAAAGAGACAGAGACAGAGAGAGAAAGAGCAGTAAGATTTAAGTAAAGAAGGAAGGGAGGAGAGATATGTATGTGTGTTTTTGTATATGAGCCAAGGAAAGACTTGCAAATTTTTACATACATATAAATAGTTTAAGCCCACTTATTTTCAATATATTAAGTTGACGAAAGTTCTGGCTGCGGAAGAGTTGGTGAAAATGCATTTTCAACGAAAGGAAAATGTGCGAAGGCAACAGATTTACAGATGTGTTTGTGTGTATGTGTTACAGCGTGTGCGATTGCACTTTTAATGCGTTGAGAATGGGAAGGAAAATATGCATATACAGTTATAAAGATAGATCCAATAATTTATTGTGAAAATGACTTAAAAATTGCTGTATAAATGTTTAGAAAACATTTCAAAATAACAACCACAGAGATAGAGTGAGAAAAGGCAGGAAGAGTTTGACAGAGAAAGTCTGAAAAAAAAAAAAACAGAAAGAGAGAGAAAGAGGGAGAGAGAGAGAGAGCTAGACAGAGTAAGAATAAAAAAAATAGAACAAAAATTCACAGCACAACTAGCGCATAAAATAGAGAAAATATGTATAACAATTTATTTGTATCTGTGTATGTATTGTTTTCGATGTGATGTTATTTACATACACATACAGAGAAAAGTATGTATATTCATGTGTGTGTTTGCAGACGTATTGTGTTTTTTTTTATTAAAAGTGTTTTTATTATTCGGTTTTTATGCAGTTTATTTGTTTGATCATCGCTTTTAATTTAGTGGTCGTGTGGTTTACAGTTGAGAGAATAAGCAAAACAATTCAATAAAAGTGTGTGAAAAAGTTAATTTGAATAGATAAGTATAAATAAACAATATAAAACAGTAGTTTTCAAAAGAATTATTAGTTTCTTAAATTTTTTATGCATAGCAATTACAGTAGCTAGTACAGAATGAGTGTAATACTAGGTGTGTACAATGTACATGTGCATAAAAATCAAATGTGGGTATCGATTAAAATTGTACAAGCATATATGTATTTTGAACAAAACAAATTTCAACTGCAAACAATTTTAATATAAAAAGTATAGTGGTATATTATTATTATAATAATAGTTAAGACACTGTATTTTTATACCCTTGCAGAGGGTATTATATTTTTATACCCTTGCAGAGGGTATTATATTTTTGTCACGAAATGTGTAACGCATTGAAGGAAGCCTCACAGACCCCATAAAGTATATATATTCTTGATCAGGGCGACGAACTGAGTCGATATAGCCATGTCCGTCTGTCTGTCCGTCTGTCCGTCTGTTTCTATGCAAACTAGTCTCTCAGTTTTGAAGCTATCTTGATGAAACTTGGTACAGGTCCATCTTTTTGCTGCACGCAGCACATATGTCGAAACCGGCCGGATCGGATAACTATATCATATAGCTGCCATAGGAACGATCGGTTGGAAATAAACATTTAGTATGAAAAACTTTTTTGTTTCTCAAGATATCGCAACCAAATATAAACATTGTGTGTTTGAATAAGTCTTAAACAGGCTGACCAAATTTGGTGGAAATCGGATAACTATATCATATAGCTGTCATAGGAACGATCGGTTGGAAATAAACATTTAGTATGAAAAACTTTTTTGTTTCTCAAGATATCGCAACAAAATATACACATTGTGTGTTTGAATAAGTTTTAAACAGGCTGACCAAATTTGGTTCAAATCGGACTACTATATCATATAGCTGCCATAGGAACGATCGGTTAAAAATCAACATTTAACAAATTTTGAAAAAAATCTGTCGGCTTACACAGGGCACTGCAAGGATATCCAAACTTTGGCGCGCCAAAGTTAGCTTGCGCTATATTTTTATACTGCATTATACTACATCTAAATGAACTACACTAAAACAAATAGAACTGTATCAAAACGATTTGCCTGAAGCTGATAAAATAAAAACGGTACAGCAAATAATTATAATTAAGTAAAAATTTTCAGATTGTAGAATCGATAACGATGTAAATTAAGAAACTGTTTTTGTAATCGTTTTACTACATTTTTCTTTAAGGCTTGACTGAAAGTGAAACAATGTAAAACTTACAAACTAATTCTTATTTTACTACAGGTCTCTGAAGACCTATCCTATCTCAATACCGTTGTACTATCTATAAAAACTCTTTTCAAAACATCAGTCAAAAAAGGGTAACGGGCCTAACTCAAATCACACCCCTCTTTCGACACATGCCCAGGGAAACCAACAAATGCAACCCTAATAACGTATCTAGATTCTAAAATAGACAGTACCATGCTGAACATCCCTTTTTGGCTTGGTAACAGAATCTTCCAATAATGAGACCACCAAACAGACAAAATTTCGAGGATAAAGTAGTTATTCTTGAACCGAAACCAGGATACCCTTGTCAGCAAATTCTCATCTTATAATTATTATTAATTTTAATAAAATGTACTTAGAGTTAAGTACCATAAATGAGCAAAAAAAAATAATAATAATACCATGCTTGACACATATTTGGACCCTGTACTTTTAAAAAGTACAAATGGGTTTATTAGGTTTGTGAAAAAATATGTGCGTACCAGGCAGAAGGAGACGTGTCATTCAACTAACAATGCTGGGAAGAAGAAGAGACGTTAGCGACCTCTGTGTTTATCAACTGATATCTTTGCTCTCAAAAAGTACAGGGTTTTCTACTGTCGAGCTTGTTCTCCCGTAACATACTGCATTTTTTTATATTTAATTCAAAATGGATGGGGATTTAAATGTACCCAATTGGAAAGTATCTTTGGGAACAGACGTGTAGATTTCCTTGAACAGCTGTCGCTTCGTTTTCTTATCAATCAAATACAGAAACACACATCCACAAATTCCATCAGATATTTTAAAGCCGTGAGCTTATGCTTGACATTTACGTGCGCGGTGATATAAACACGGCACGGGGCAGATACGATAATTGTATGGGGACCATCAAAGGCTGACCAAGACATCAGTCGACTGGTGAACACCCGGCCCATGTGTTTATTATTTGTAGATACTATTATGCGGGGAGGGGCGGGGCCATAGTACAAATCAGTCAGAATTAGCAAGCCGTCAAATATCCCATAATTTGACAGGGCAAATGAACAGCAACAGGACACATATATTTGCATATTTCAACACCTTAACAAATTGGATCATCAACGCCAAGCATTTAACACTTCCCACACCTATGCCCACTCTTCCTACATCGACAGCCTCAAAATGATCGATCATGTCAAATATCAATAAATATTTATGCAGACAGATGCTCTACATGTGTTTATTATTTTGTTCTTTTTCAAAATTTTAACAGCGTGAGCTGATTAGCTTTTATGTTTAACGAGCGTTGCGTAGAGCCAACAAAAATAAATATAAATATATGAGTATCTGTATGTAGATATTTATATTTAGAAAATACCCATAAAAACATTTGTTACTAAAATTGAAAACTTTTATATAGTAAATTTGGAATAACAATTGAGATTCACAGTAAAAATACATTCATTGCAAATTAGTATTGCAATTTCTAGTAAATTAAAGTTATATCTTATTTACCAACACGAAGAATCATCAGAGAGTTAGATTTACATCAATTGCCGTGTGACTACTGTATCAGAGATATTACCAGACTGAAAAGATGGTAAATTTTTGCTGTTTTCCGTCCCCTCATAAATGGTGCTGCGTAATCAAGGCCTTATTTCACCCTGTCGCTTTTTGTCTTCTTCTCACTCTCACCCGCCCCCCCCCCCCCCCCTCTCACTCACTCTCGCACTGCCATTAATTTTGATGGCCAAATATATGAACTCAACCGGTTTACAATTGACGAATAAGCCTACGAAGAGCAATTTATTTCAGACTGTAGACCAAGTTCAAAGCGCCTAACAATTTAAAAAATAAAGAAACGAAAAAAAAAAAATTGAGAATGAACAACATTAATCATATGTATACAGGCAACAATCTCGACGGCAATAGTTGCCTGTTTGTTTGTCTTGTTACGCATGTGCCTTAGTTAATTCGTATGGTTGCGCTAATTAAGCAAAGCCAAGACTTACGCACTTGCTTCAAGATTTTCACTTCCCCAGTCATGGGAGCAACAGATTGTATACTGGCGACATTCGTAACGCATCAGTGTTCAAAGAAACTACAGCTCAAGGGACGAACATACACATATACAAACGATATACGTATTTTTGTATGTGTAGTCCCCAGAGTACCAAAATTTGTGTTCAAGGTCAAATTTCGAAACTGGGCATTCAACTTGATAATTTATTAAACGCGTTCGTGTATAACCAGTGAAGGGTAAGTCGAAACATCGTCGTCGTCGCGCAAGCGTACAGAACTTTTGATAGACACAGATACAATTTGTGTATCCAAAGTGTGTGTGTACGACCAAATATGGAGCAAGAGATGTGATGTGATGTGTGGCCGCATTATAAGAAAGATCGTTGTTCCGATAAGTCACTGAAGCTTTAAACAGTGCGAGTTTTTCGAAGCAAGCAGCAATTTTAAAGCCATCATAAATTAACTTTTAATGATTTGATTGCTGTTGTAGTTGTTGCTTTTGCTGTTGTTGCTCTTGTGGTTGTTGCTGCTGTTGTTATTTCTGTTTACTGAAACAAATCCTAAACTGGTAGCGAATTCGGTACTTTTAATACTAATTGTAACCGGCATCGAGCGAGTTCCTTCAACCCAGCTGACTCAGAAGCACAGACCAGCAGTGTGCAGGTAAAAACGTGTTTCTCTCTGTCATTTTATCGCAAAATTTCAATTAACTACTAATGCACAACCTCCTCCTCCACCACCGCGCGCCGTCAGTTGACACCCACTTTACACTAGACAATGAAACCAGTAAATGTCGCATGTAAATTGTGTTATCGGTTATTTTTGTTACCGATAACGGTTATGAAATGATAGTAAGTATTTCCGAACTGGGAGGGTACACTAAGGACTAGAGATGGTCCCTACCCAAAGCTTTAAGGCACGATCGAAGATTAAAGAAAGTTTTGTTTAAACTATCAATTTGTATGTACCTATTTCACATGTTTGCATATGTTGCAAATGTTTCTTATATTCTTACTTATTACTTAGCATGTATTACCGAAGCAGCCTGGTAAGCTATAAACTTAATAAATCTTAACTTACATTTGTAAAATCAATAATTGTTTTTTTAAAACATTGAAATTTAAAAAAATTACATTTTGCTTGCCATCCTAAAAACTTTCCTACGTACGTATAAATATTTTCATCGTAAGAAAGTATCGTGTTAGCAAAATTAATTAATTCAAGAAGTTTTCAAACACATATGTATGGAGTTATACATACATATAATTTGTAAGTTACACATGATTCTTTCACTCGAATTCTAACTTTGCTTTTTATTATGTAATATGTCTTAAAAGCACGAAATTCGTGTCGTGTCACGGCGCCAATTTCAAATCACATTCATATCAACTAACGAATGTTGGCTAGACGAAAAAGCGGGTGGAATGGGGTATTGCTTCTAATCAGTAAATTGTTGAGCTTATGCGGGTGCCACATTTCGCTGTGCTTTTAGTTTTTTTCTTCTTTCTGCCACGAAACCATATACAATAATGAACATATATCCAGTCATTCTCAGTTATTTGTAGACGTTAACAGTCATCGAGGCACAACTGGCGTCAACATCATTTGGAAACTTGACTAAATCTCTATCCCAGACGCTAATTTGATATTTTAATGACTTTTTGTTTGCAAATTACGCGTCGCAGCCGCATGTAAGTTGTTGTTGCTGCTATTATTATTGCTACTGTTGTTGTTGTTGTTGTTTTTGCTCTTGTTATAGCTTGGTAATGCAGCTGCATCATGGGCATTACCATAGGTGGCTTAAATGAGACGTCTATGTCGAAAAAAAAAAAAAATACTAGTCTCGTCATACTAAAAGTATGTGCTTGAGTTAGATACAATAGATAGATACACACGTGACAAACGTAAGTGGCAAAGAATTTTTCAGAATTGTTTTAAAATTCAGCTTGAAAGTTTAGCTCTTAAGTTGAGTAAAGTTAAATAATACATAATATTGTTGATTGTAAAACATATCAAAACTAAACTCAATAGCACAAATTGTCTTACATCACTTCGCTCAGAAATCTGTTTCGATAGAGTTGTAAAGCTCGAAACTTTTCTGCAGAAATTTTATATATATAAAAATATAGCGCAAGCTAACTTTGGCGCGCCAAAGTTTGGATACCCTTGCAGTGCCCATTGTAAGCCGACAGATTTTTTACAAAATTTGTTAAATGTTGATTTTGAACCGATCGTTCCTATGGCAGCTATATGATATAGTAGTCCGATTTACACCAAATTTGGTCAGCCTGTTTAAAACTTAGTCAAACACACAATGTGTATATTTGGTTGAGATATTTTGAGAAACAAAAAAGTTTTTCATACTAAATGTTGTTTTCGAACCGATCGTTCCTATGGCAGCTATATGATATAGTAGTCCGATTTACACCAAATTCGGTCAGCCTGTTCAAATACTAATCAAACACACAATGTGTATGTTTGGTTGAGATATTTGGAGAATCAAAAAAGTTTTTCATACTAAATGTTGTTTTCGAACCGATCGTTCCTATGGCAGCTATATGATATAGTTATCCGATCCGGCCGGTTTCGACATATGTACTGCGTGCAGCAAAAAGACGGACCTGTACCAAGTTTCATCAAGATAGCTTCAAAACTGAGAGACTAGTTTGCATA
>JAWNMD010000712.1:0-16900 GCA_035044365.1 Drosophila neotestacea
CGATTTCCGCCATGGATTGGCCTTCTTCCCTCAGTCTAAGCACTATTTTTCTCTCAACATCTGTGCAATGATCTCCACGACCCATTCTGACATAATATCAAAATTAAAACATTAATTTTTACCACAAGTTGCTATATTAACACTTCTGTTATCCGAAATATTCAAAACAATACCTTTTATTTGAGTTTTGACCAAAAATAAGACTAAATTTCACCAAAACAAGTGCGCGCTTCTATTATTTTTTCCAACCGAAACACGTGGTCTCCTAATAAATCCCTTCGTACAGCAAAAGTTGTTGGCGAAAGATGCTCAAAAAGGAGATCATAATTAAGCACCGTTATTAACGTTGCATGTACAGTGGGTTTCATGGACATTACTATAGTTGAACCTTGAATACAAGGCATCAAGTAAAAGAGTAATTTCCGTTTCTATTATTTTTTCCATAACTGTACACATTGTGTGTTTGATTAAGTTTTAAACAGGCTGACCAAATTTGGTGTAAATCGGACTACTATATCATATAGCTGCCATAGGATCGATCGGTTCAAAATCAACAAATTTTGTAAAAAATCTTGACGGCTTACAGTGGGCACTGCAAGGGTATCCAAACTTTGGCGCGCCAAAGTTAGCTTGCGCTTATATTTAAATATGTACATTCTCATGTGAATTTCATTTGAAATCAAATATAATAAAAAGCGTTTTAAGTGGATTTCAAGCGTAATCGAAAATGGGATAAGTTTCAAATAATTCTTATCGTTTACGATTTACAAAAACAAACAAAACACACTTTAAAAATTAATTGATTTAACGAAATTCTGATCGAATTTCATGCAAATCGAAATTTGGATCATTATAAAAAGAGTCTACAGCAGTTTGCTTGCTTATGACTTGAAAAACTTGCTTTAATTACTGTAAAAGTACAATGTTGAACAGAAATGATAATCGATTCTGCGATATCGCAAATTAGAACAGTCTCAATTAGCTCAATTTAGTTGGGAGTTTCAAAAAAAAACTTACGAAATACAATCTTTGGTGCTTGATTTAGATTCCGCCGATTTGAACAGAAATTATTAATGTACTTTAGTATTTAAAGTTTTGCATTATAGCAACAATTTTGCTAATCATTGTAGTGTTGCATTTGCGAAATTCTGTCGCCTTGACTATAGGGAATTTAGAGCAACATATTTTTCCTATTTTTTCTACTTGTATATTCGAAGCGAGGCGATAAGGAAAATAAAGTAAGTAAATTGAATAAGCACACGAAGTTTTACAAACGGACAAAGTTGTAATGTTGTTGTTCTTGTTGTTGGTGATGTCATTCGCCGGCATTTGTTTATGAGCTTGTTCAGTTTGTTTGTTTATTTGTTTGTTTGTATGTATGTGAGCATATTTCCTGCTCCAAGGCAAAATTGTTGGCACTTTTATTGATTTTTTGTTTTCTCCTTTTCATTTTTGTAGGCCGGCAAAAGGATTTGTGAAGCGAGGGGAAGAAAGGGGCGGAAGGGAGTAGGGTGGGGCGGGACGGGTCAGCGCTTAAGGCGTGTCAAGCATGCAACAAACTGAGCGAAATGACATCATTACTCCAGAAGGGGCAACAAGAACTACAACAAATAATAACCCAACAAACGGTGGCAGGACTTTTGTCATTCATTCTAGCCCAAAACTGAAAGTCAAATTTGAAAAAGTGAACGCATTTTTTATACCCGTTACTCACAGAGTAAAGGGGTATATTGTAGTCGTAAATTACAAGAGTATCCGTATATATAATGTATATTTATATACCTTGAATATATATCATTAAGTCATATCTCTATTAACAACCGAATTTGGCATACAGACTTCTATGATTCCCACTCAGATGAAGTTAGTTTAAACTATTTGCCACGCCCTGTATATTTAAAAATAAAGAAATCACTCTCTTTTTGATAGGAAACATTCCTTTTAATAACTATTAATAAATAAACTTAATCTCATCAAGATACGATAGCTAAAATGGTAGTTATGACTGTTTAAAGGAATACTTTTTTTAGATCCAATTTAAAGACACAATTAAATTGAGTAACGGGTATCTTTTAGTCGGGATCTCGACTCTGTTCTGCCTTTTGACAGTTTCTTTTTGCCTTTTTTCATAAGCGTAGGAGAGGCAGGCAATATACGAATGAGGCAATGGGGGAATGAGAGAGAATGCCGGTTGATGGCATGACGCAATCATCATCAGCATCATCGTGTTCAAAAGCAGCTGTTTGGCAAATTCAATAACGATGACAACGAAAAAGACGACGAGGAAGACAACGAACAATACGACGGCGCGGCGTCTAAAAAATGCGAGGCTATAATCTCCACATGGTAGCCGAAAGATACAAATGTATCTGGCAGATACACAGCCACAGCTACAAATAGAGCTTTAGTTATAAAGCATAAACACATCGATATGATCGCAAGAAACAAGAGAATACAAAATCATACAAACACTTTCTTGCACAATTCAAATACGAAACAATTTTAGCTACATTTTTTTTATTACTATTAATTGTACAAAGATATATTTATTTTTGGGGCGTTTCGTTTTATTTGAAGAGAACATTAGCATAAATCATTTGTAGCACAGAATCTACATTGATGACATCATATAAGAGAAGCATAAAGAGCAAGATCTCTGAAATGAATCGAAAATGAATCCATCTAATTTTCACTACAAATAATAAATTAAATGTTTTATTATTACGATCCATAACAATGCAATCAATTTCACTAGAAAGTCGAGTTGTTTTTTTTTGGTATTAAAAGATTAATGTGCACTTTGAACTATGGTTTTTTTTTAGTTATTCAATCGATCAATAATTGAGATCACTGTTAATATAACAGTTTCTATTTCAATGCAATTTTACTTATCGGCTAACAGTTGTCAAATTAGAACTCACACAGAGAGGGAGAGAGAGAGAGAGTACTCTTCCTCTCTCTTTCTCAATAATAATGGCGAGGCAACAATGTCGAATGTCAAATGGCAAATAACAAATAACAAATGACAATAAAAAATAAACGAGGCATGACCATCAATATGAATATTCCAAATGCGTGACACACACACACTCTCTCTCTCTCTCTCTCTCTCTCTCCCAATCTTCTCTCCGTCTCTCATTTTTAACAATTTTAATTATGTTGCCACTATATTTTTATATCCATTAATTGGAGAAATGCCTTCAGTCCACAAAACATCCAAATAGTTACCAGTTTCATGTTATCGCTTTCAATTGAAGGTCGGAATTATAATTAAGCTCAATGGGGGCGCCCCTAAGGGCTAATTAAGGAAACTCGAACAATGTTCAGATATCTGAACAATCTTTATCGTACAATCGCTTAAAGAAACATTTGTTTCATTCTTATTTGAAACAAATGAGTACAATTTGTGTTGTTGAAATGTCAACCACAAAATATTATTGATTATTTATTATTTGTAAGGAATAATAAATTTGATATTGAGATATTTGCATAAACATATTTTTAATCTTTCAATTTTAGGATAGGGAATATCGTTTCATGCTATAGAATTGAATATAGATATATGCAATAGAGCCCCAGCTAAGAGTATAAGAACAAATGAAATGGTTTAAGTGAATCAATCATAAAATTAACCAAAATCGAAATAAAAAAAGGTAAAGATATAATTTATTATTACACCCATTGAATCTAGAACTCTACAAATTAGCATATTATATGAAATATATCGGCTTATCTTTAGTATAACAGTAGTACTCGTATACCAAAAAGTAAACAAAAACCTTTTCTCATTCTACATCATCCCGCGCACAGTGGTTTCCGATGTTTTGAATGATGATGTCATCAAAATTGAGCACAAATAAACAACGAAAATAAAAAACTTTACAAATTGTATACGTTTTTTATTCAATTTTTGTTTTTTTTTTTTTGCTAAAGATCTTTGGCACTACAGACACAGACATGAATATCTAAATATGTATGTTTCAGTGAGTGCAACTCTTGATTTAAACAGTTGACATAACTTCAAAAATTGGGCAACGCATAAATTTACACATGTATGTATGTATGTATGAATACATACATATTTAATTGAAGTTTCTTTTTTGTGATCAAGTTATAATTGTGACCCTCAATAAAACAAATGCTAAGCTAATTTTGGACAGCTGCTAACACCGCTGGGGCGTAACAAGCGTGTAGAAATGATGACGTCGTCAGCATCGCTGCTGCGATGACCGCATGGATTGGGAGGTAAACCAACAACAACTACAGCAACAAAAATCATTTTAAAGTTGTATTTTCTTTTCTGTTTTTTTAAATAAATAAACAACAGCAACAAAAACAAATGAAAGAAAATTGAACAGCAGCAGAGACGCTGACTGCGCTGATCTTTAGATCACCACCGTCTAGCTGATGTCGTCAGTGTGCAGCCCCACCTTAGAGTACACTCACACACACACGCACACACACATACTCAGACAGCACAATGAGCGCGAATTAAAGTTGTATGCATGTGAGCTACAATTTATATGTGTGTTAGTGTTGGTGTTACTGTTGGCTTGTATTATTTTCGTGTTTGACAGCGGCTGTTACTTTTTTTTCTTCTACTAGCAAAACCTGTTTTGAGCCAACTAATAAAAACAACAACAACAACAACAAAATGTCTACCCAAGCTAAGCGAATTAGAGAGTAAAACAGAGTGAAAGAGAGAGAAAGGGAACTGCTGCGGAATGTGTATGATTTTCTAATTAAAACAATGTATACAAAATATGTTGCAACTTACCTATGAAAACAGTGTCCTGCGTGTAATGTAACTGCCATTAGTTAATTAACTAACTAACGAACAACAACAACAACAACTGTGAAACATACAAAAAACAAACAACAAAAATAATAAAGCCAAAAAGAGACAACAAAAGCGTTAAAAACACGCAGACATTTAAACCAAAACGTCGCGGCGTCACGACCAGGTAAGCAAAAGAGAGAGAGAGCAACTCTGACAATAAGTGAGAGAGTAAGCATAAAAAAGAGAGTGAATGCAACTCACTCAACTCAACTCAAGTCAATTCGAATCAAGTCGAGTTGAGTTGAAACTGTGGCTTTAGCTGCGCACGTACGTACATACATATATACATACGTACATACATACACACGTACACAGGCAAAGCTGAAAAATGTTGCCTTGGCTTTTGACTCCAACTCTAACTCTAACTTTGACTCGGAGTGAGTTTTTGACACTTTAGTTTTTTGTGTTGTTTGTGGACTTTTTGTGGTATGTATTTTTGTTGTACAGCCAACTGAGCAAATAAACGCAAAGTTTTAAAGCTTAATTATTTGGTAGTTTATTGTTGTTGTCGCTTTCGCTGCTGCTCCAGTTGGTGTTGTTGTTGTTGGTGCAATTGATGCTGCCTGGCGTCCTACGCGTCGTAGTTGTTGTTGTTGCTGTTATTCACTTGAATTTGCGCTCATTTTGTTTCATAGTAAATTGGCTATGTTGTTTAAATTAATTTTTGGGCGCGGTGCCCGCTCACACACACACACATACGTTCATTCAAATTCATTTACAACAGTTTGCATTAACTAAATACAAATCAAATTAAATAAAGAAAAACAAAAAAAAAATAGAAAGATACTTTTTTGGTAAGTTCTCGTATATTGATTGAGCTTTGCAATTTGGCCAATTGTTGTATGTATTACTTTGGTGTATTTGTATTTGTATGTAGCAGCAAATTTAAACAACAATTCAACACACAAACACACACACAGACACACACGGCACAAGAAAAAAAATTGAATCAAGTAAATAAGAAAATTTTCTATGCCAACAAACTAACTGCACACGGGCGTCAGTCTCTCTCGCTCAGACCGGCGCTGATGATGCTGCTGCTATACATACAAGCGAAGCACAACCGCGCGCAACGAAAACAAAATGAAGACTGTTCCTAACCAGTGTGACAGCAAGTCGCATCAGCAAGAAAGTATTTATTGAAGCAAAAGCGGTCACACTAATCCCACGATTTGTGCTGCCAGACTGCCACGCTACGCTGCCACACTGCAAGCGAAAGGCACGATAACTCTCTTATCGTGTATCGATTACGACCAGGGCTGCTTTCTTATTTGGCTCGGCATATGTGAGCAGTTTGAGTGTGTGCGTGTGAAAATAAAAGAAATTCAAAAAAATAAACATTGATTTTAGCGGCACGAAATTAAAGTTTGTTGCAACGCCTTGTCAACTAGTTAACAACAAATGCTGGACATTTGTTTTTGTAAAATGTTTGCAGCGTTCAACATTTACACAGACAACGCCAGTTATAACAACGGAAAAATCGAAGTTCTTTAAATGTCAAGGACAACAAAAAGCATAACAAAACAAACAACAACAACAGCACAAAGGAGCCTTTGCAGTAAAGGCGGAAAATTCATATCGAACTGCGCCATTTGACAAAATCAAGAAGAATCTAAGAAAACTGAATGTCAAATTAATTCGAAAAGTACTACAACAAAATGTCTACGAATCCCGCAAATGCAACACCCACCCAAAAGCCGCCAAATAACAGCAACAACAGCAGCAATGTTAGCGGCGAATCCAAAGTAATTGCAAATGCTGCAGCTGCTCACACATCTCTAAATGTAAGTGGAACGACGACGCCAAAGATGATGCCACCCGTCCCACAGGCATCTGCCCAGGGATGGACAACGGATGAGGTGGACAGTCCATTGTGGCTTTCCTCATTGCATAGTGTTATCTTTATCATCACATGCGCTTTGGCCGTATTCATATTGTTTCGCAATGTCCTGACTTGGTGAGTATATAGAGGATCATAAATGACAAATATATTATTGTACATACATGTATAATAATAATTATAGTTTACAAAAATAACAAACATAATAGCCACTTGAATAGTTATATTGCTATACATTATAATATTTTCAAATGTTGATGAAAACCGTTACTTTAAAGCTCTGATCGTGATGAACGCCAGTGTTGCCAGAGTTTTAAGTAGCAGCCAATCTGATCGTTGTGGTAGCCAGTGCTGCCATACTTTTAAGTAGTAGCTAGTTTGATCACTAAAAATATTTAGAAATATTAATGTTAATGTCTAGATATAGTAGATATAGTAGTAGTATCAATACTGATCCAATTCACCTACATATCTCCTCGCGGAAGTCGCTTATGTCATTATTTGATCTCTAAATGTATTTTTCTTACATCAAGAAACGACAAAGTATTGATTTACTTAAGTAGTTTAAAAATGATGTGGCAAAGTACATTGTAGTTAATTCTAGCTAATTGCATTTCTTAAAATTTATTATGTCTAGCTATAAAATAGCTTAAATGGGAACACTGTTGAGCTTTAACGTATACGTTAACGGTTCACAGTTCATCGCTCAGTAGATGGCGGCATTTCTAAATTTAAACTCAATTAATATAATACATGTAAATACATTTAAAACAATATGTTTAGTTATCTTATATTTTGATTGTTAGACATTTATGTACATATGTATAACTATGTAGGTATGTGGAAAACAAACAACTGATAATATGATTTAAAGTCCTTGGACAATTGACTTACCTGTTGTTAAGACAAAATATAATAGTTGAATTAGGCCCGTTTTTGTATAGTCCAGTTTAATTTTAGTAAATATATATAGAAGATTTGACATTAATTTCTAAACATTTTATGTCAGACATTAAAATTTGCCTTAATACATACTTATGTATGTATAAATAATAAGCTGTAACAAAAGAATAGTAACAAAGATATAACAATATATTTTTTAACATAGTGTGGAGAATTGGAGCTCGTTGGAGTCAAAGGATTGATTCCTAATCCTGTGCGAGTAGCCAAATATAAAACCCGAACCGATCTGGTTATGCGAGGTTCGGTACAGAACCAGTTTGCATTCTTGGATTCTCGACTCATCTGTCGAGAAACGTAGCCGGGTTGTTGAGAGCAAAGTGAAGAAGATTTAAAACGATCAGATTTATTCGAAAAAATGGCTGCATTGGCAACACTGATATATATGAGATATATAGTAAATACAAATAAAGCGCTGTTGTTGCTGCGATCGTGCCCAGCATCGTCGTCCATTTCAATCTCTCGCTCCATTCTTTCTCTGCCTCTGTCTCTTTCTCTGCCTCTTTCTCTGTCTCTCTTTGTGCGTATCGGACTGAGCTGCGCTTCCCCAATGTTCCCCAAAATCAGTTGCTCAGTTGCTCAGTTGCTTTGCGGCCACTGACAGAGAGACAAGCTTTTAGAACGTGAAATCATTTCGCTTAGTTTGACTTGATTTTTTCTCACCTATACTTTGGTTTGCATGGAGAAATTAAATGAGTTTTCTTACCTGCCGTCTAGGCATTTGCAGAGTTTCTGGGGCGCCTCCGGTGATTTCTGGCAATCGCAATGGGACAAGTTCATTGACAAATTTGGTAAGTATTGTGGTTAAATGTAAGAAATATAGATACTTATTCAAATATAGTCAAATCTAAATGATAATATCTGTAAGTGCGCATGCACTTATGTCTTTATTTATGCATATGTATTTGTGTGTCTGTGTGTGTGTGTGTGTGTGTGTATCTTTGTGTTTGTCTTTAATGTCAGATATCACAAATTGCACTTTTGCCTTCCATTCACAAGCAACAACAGCAACGGCAATAATAACAACAAAAGCAAACAAAGTCAACAATAAACGGCAACCGTTTTGTTTACTAATTTGCACACAAACAAATACACAGTGCCCCAAGTAATTGTTTTGACAAAGAAAATAGAATCGCAAATTTGTATATATAAAGATATTATTAGCTTTCTTTTCTAATTCTACTTCTGCTTCTATGCTACAAGTTAAAATAAGAATTATTAGGTACCATTGCAACTATTAAAAGAGATAAACAAATACATATGGAAAGCTTATTCTTTGTCAATACAATTATTTGACATACTGTACGTATAGTCGATGCTCACAGACAAAGGCTGAATTGCGGGAACATCGATTACACTATGCAGCAAAAACCGTTAAATAAACTTGATATTTTCTTGGTTCACTTTTCATTTATTTAAGCATTTACATAAAAATAATTTGTTTAAATACACAATTTAATTATGTTTATGTATTATCAGCACAGCAGCCAGAATTGTACAAACAACAAAATGCATAGCTTAAACAATTTATTTAAATATTTTTTCTTTTGTTAGGTAACAATATAAGTTACTTGGTCGGTAGAAATGTGGATTACTCATTCGAGTAACCATTCAATTTACACTGATTTAAATGTATTATTAAGCATTATTACGTGCCAACCATGAATGTAACAACAGTTACTTGAGTTATTTAAGTCGTAATCGTTATTTACATTGAGTTGCAAGTAAACTTTGACTTGTTTTCTAAAATATTTGCAAGCTTTCTATTGAAATTTGTTGGGGAAAGTTCTGAAAGAGGTGTTGTTAAATTTATGTCTACTCAACTGGCTTAAGCCGGCTTTGCAAAATTGTACAAAAAATATATCATTTTTAATTATAACTATTGTTAACTTTTAAAGTAGATTTATCATATCATATCATAAACTGTCCACTTTTCTAAAAGAATGCAAATATATCGAAAATATAAAAATTTTACTTACCAAAAAACAAGTTTTTCTTTTGTTTTTCTATTTTATTTTTATCAAAATTCCTAATTTAAATTAGTTTGAAAAAGATTAAAACACAACTTTATTCCCAACTTATCAGTTACATTATTTTCTTCCCAACTCTCAACGGAAGTTACTATTCATTTATCACTGTGTACTGTGCCAATTGTTCAATCGGTCAGAATAGAGAATTTTATATATAGAAAGAGTTTCATGATAGAGTTGAGTAAGAATTATTTGTTCTAGTTCTAAGTCATCTATTACGTTTTAGATTTAATGAAACCTAAGAGATGTGCAATCATTATACACGTATTAACACAATATGTTTATGTTTACAGGCGATGATCCGATGGTGTTATGGGTCTTTGGAACAACTCTATTCACAATGATCGTTTACTGGACTGTGGGTGGCATTTATACATTCATGGATCTGACCAATCGGCCGGCCTGTCTGCGTAAATATAAAATCCAGCCGGGAACCAATGAGCCCGTCGAAGCCGGACGTCTGATGAAGGTGACGAACTCACATTGATGATTGCCATAAATTGATATTAAATTGAGCTTGAAATCTCTACATATATATATATATATATATATATACATATATGTATGTATATTGCAGGTCATATGGCGTGTGATCTGTAATCAAATATTTGTGGGCATACCATTGGCATATTTGAGCTACAAATTGATGACAGTCCGGGGATTAAGCGATATTCGAGAGCTACCAACATTCCATTGGGTGTGCTTTGAACTAACCGTTTGCATTCTGATGGAGGAGCTGGGCTTTTATTATTCTCATCGTTTACTTCATCATAAGCACATCTATAAGTTTATCCATAAACAGCATCATGAATGGACAGCACCAATATCGGTCACGGCAATCTATTGTCATCCGATCGAGCACATTTTTAGCAACCTTTTGCCACCGTTTCTGGGCGTATTCCTAATGGGCAGCCATGTGGCCACGGCCTGGTTATGGTTCGCATTGGCCATACTATCCACACTTAATGCTCACTCTGGATATCATTTGCCCTTCTTTCCCAGCCCCGAGGCACATGACTTTCATCATCTCAAGTAAGTAAATCGAAACAACTCCATATACATATGTGTATGTGTATATTTTTTGAATCTGGATCTGGAAATAACCATTATTCTAATCTATTCAAATTGAACTTTTCTCAGATTCAACAACTGTTTTGGAGTGCTGGGCGTCCTGGATCGTCTACATGGCACAGATTCACTTTTCCGTGCCACAAAATCCTATGCTCGGCATATTATGATGTTGAGCTTTGTGCCACCACGCGATGCCTTTCCCGACTCCACAATGAAGTGAAGAAGTGTTACCTCGAAACTTTACTGTCCTACTTTAAATGTTCTATATATATATATGTATGCATACATATAACTAACTATATATATATAATACATATATAATTACTTATGTATTTATATATATAAATATTTATATGCAGCATTTGTGTATGTAACTGTTTTTTTTTTTTACTGGCATTTCTATATGTGTATACTTCATTGTGATAATAACCAGTCAAGATCGCGATCGGGAATCGATTTTATAGACATTATAAATGATGAAATGTTAAAGGATTAACGATAAATTGTACAAGCGAAATGTAAAAAGAGCGTAGAGTTAAATGGAAAGAAAAGACACACCCCAAAAATATAACAAATATTTATAGTAAGTAAGCATAAGTGCATGTGTACTAGTGTTATTTGTTTAATGTACGAACACACACACACACACCGTACACAACCCATCCCCCCACCATCCTCCTCACACAAATGATCAAATTTGAGTAATAAATAAGAAAATATCACTGCACAAAAAACAAGAAATCTATTCAGCTGAACTTTGGGCTCTTCAGTTGTTTTTGTACCCCCGCGGATCGAAAATAGACTTAGCTAATCTATGATTATAATTATACTTAGCAATAGGTAATCTTTTATAAAGCACAACAATTTGATAATAGGCTGCTTATCAACACACTGGCAATAACAAAAAACCAAAGAAACCAGGAGCTACACATCTAAAGAACTGCGCTACGATTCTTAAAGATCGTCTTAAGTATATGTGACTCTTAAACTGGTATAGTATAATTATAATTTACTTACAATTAGCAATTATTATTATTTTACTTAGAAATTATAATTGATAAGAACTAGCAAACAATTTGTATGTTACATTTTTTTAATAATAATTGCGGTCTCTGCTTTTATGGAAGTTTCCCTCGATCGTTACCAACGGTTGCCAAGAAGACATATGCTCCTTTGATGGAAGCGCATTACGGTTAATTGGTATATAGTATTTGTTGAATTCTTTTGCACAGCAGTCGAGATTGAACAATGGACGCTTCCACAATCCTCTCTAGCTTTGCTCTCCGATGGCGTTACGCCGGCGATGTTCTTCAAGCACGTTGGTTGTCCCTTCTCGATGTCATTGGCGATGATCCGATGTGTCTGTGGGTGATGGGCACCACATCGGTTGTCTTTGTTGTATATTGGTTCTATGCAGCCATATTTACTATCATGGACATTACGAATCGTCCGAAATTTCTACGTAAATACAAAATACAACCGGGTCACAATGAGCCTGTCGATCTGGGTCGACTCTGGCATGCCATCAAGGTGGTGCTTTTCAATTTAACGATCGTGAATTTATTAACAATATGGTCACTCTTCAAACTCGTGCTTAAATCTTACAATAGTCATGATATACGGGAACTGCCCAGCTTTGGACGCGTGGTTAGAGATTTTGTTGTATTCATTCTTCTAGAGGAGATATTATTTTATTATGCCCACCGACTGTTGCATCACAAAGCCGTCTATAAGTACGTACATAAGAAGCATCACGAATGGACGGCTCCCATTGCGGCCATTACCCTCTATGCACATCCTGTGGAGCATATTGTGGCCAATTTGTTGCCAGTCGGCGTCGCATTATCCATATTAGGATCACACGTTACTGTCGCCTGGGGCATGATTGCACTGGCCGTTATTAATTCGATGAGCGATCATACCGGCTACAGTTTTCCCTGGTCGGCGGGATCAGTGCGTTTCCATGACTATCATCACGCCAAGTGAGTTCAAATCATCCATTATTACTATGACATACATGTTATTCTTTAAAAATAACGCTTTTCTCTAATCAGATTCAATTACAATTATGGCGTTATGGGCTGGTTGGACAAGCTACATGGCACATATAGATCCCCACTTGAGCAGAAGTCAAAACCAAAGCCAAAGCCAAAGGTGACAGCCAAATCAGCAAAGAGTAAGCGCAAGGCGAATTAAAATCAGTAGGTTTCCAAAACAACAACATTTATTTCCATTGATAAATAAATAAATATATATTTTTTTTATTATTTTTTGTTTATCAAATCAATAATACTCTGTAACGATTTATTTAAATTTAAATAAATACTTATGTAGCCCTGATTATATTCTAAATGTTGTGGCCCTCTAATTTGAATTAACCGATACATAAGCATACAATCGGTTGTGCGATAGCTCAAATTGAAACCAATCGTTAAGTTCCAAATCGTCACAGCTGTTTTGTGTATCGATGTCGTAATCGATTGTGTGGACTGCGGGCCAGGGATGGAAAACTAACCAGAGAGCCAATGAGAAAGCCAGCGCGGCTCCAGGGAAGACAAATAATCCTTTACAGAGCATGGCACAGATAATACAATTTCGGAAGTTCACATGTCTTGATAAACCCCTGATGCTCTGTGCTAAGCTTTCTGGCACTGTGTGAACTTAGTATAACACAACGATAAAGGGACTGGAACGAACGAACTAAACAACTGAACTGCTGAACTATAATCATGAATTTAGTTCGTTCGCTCACTTTGGTGAATCGTTCAAACGAACTTAGTCCAAAGAACCATACAACTCTAGTTGCCTACCATCGCCAATAAATTATTTGGATTGAGGCATTTTCAATTTAATATCCCGTGTTTTGTGTTGTTTACCCCACATACTAGAAATCAATATGGTAAGTTTTTGGCAAAATGGTTGTTGTTGCCTTTGCTGATACTGCACAGTGCTTTTGCAATTGTTTATTATAACATGTATGTGTTGTTTTTGTTATTACAGGCAGCTTACACCGAGGATCAGTTGGCTGGTGAGTCTCCGAGTGTGTGTGGCTGAGTGTGTGTGTAAGTGGGTGTTGGTTTGGTAGAAGAAATAGGCGCAGAAGTTCAAAGTGCCAACTCAAAGCTTGGCAAAAAGTAG
This sequence comes from Drosophila neotestacea, assembly GCA_035044365.1. Classification (NCBI taxonomy): domain Eukaryota; kingdom Metazoa; phylum Arthropoda; class Insecta; order Diptera; family Drosophilidae; genus Drosophila; species Drosophila neotestacea. The sequence continues at coordinate 13,880 of JAWNMD010000712.1, forward strand.
AGGAAAAAGAAAGAAAAAAAAAACAGCGGCCTACAAAGCAAACATAAGTATTTGTGTATACGTTGACAAGCATTTGCATGTTCTCTTTGTGTGTGCTCTGTCCGTGAGTAATGTGTTGGCGGCTGTGTGTGTGTGTGTGCGTGTGTGTGTGTTACACATCTTCATATGCGGCGCATGAATCATTGATAAAATAAAAGCGATGAAACGGCAAGAGGTGTAAGAGCAAGAGGGAGAAACGAAAGGCAGCCATACGATCGCGATTCGCGGCAATGACTCACTTCAAAAGCGCGCAATGAAAGCCACAAACACGATAATCTCAAGGAGTTGTGATTATTGTTACTGCTATTGTTGTTGTTGCTGTTGGCCAGGACACTCTCGATTAACGATTAAACACTAACCGCTTGCTGAGCTCAGCGGCAACTGTTGCATTGACAAACCAAACAGCAGCAGCCCGAAAAACTCTTGCCCATGTTCTGCTTGTTGGCAGCCAACAACAGTGGCAGCTGCCATTTAAGGCCTATTTTGTGGGTCAACCAACACATGGCAACAACTCTCGCAATTCCCCTCCGCTCCACCCACCCTCTTCTCACCTCATCCGGCATCCCGTTGCCTGACATTGCAAATCTTTACACAACACACTAAAAATGTTGATAACTTAATCAACCAAAAAAAGAATAAAAAATACTCACTATTCAATTGCTTGTTTGTCGATAAGCTGTTGTTGTTGCTGTTGCTGTTGTTGTTGTTGTCTCGCTTGTTGTTGCTGCTGCCTGTTGCAGTGACGTCAGCTGACCGCATTGAACATATTGATTTAAAGCTGCACGTACAAACCGCGTCTCTTGTCGTCGTCGTCGTCATTGCCTAAAATGGACAAAATTCTGTTGTTTTCATTATACCCTGCGCTACAGAGCTTATGCATATAACTTTGTGCATAAGAATGTAACAGCAGAATGATGTGTACGAGAGTAAGTCTAAAAAAGGCAGACAAACTACACATCCTTTAATAAATGTTATACATATATATATATAGTATTCGCTACTTGGAGAAAATATGAAATTTATCATTTACATGAAAACTGTCATAATGATGCAGACATATTCCTTACTCCTTTTTCTTCATGTGAGAGTCTAAAGGAATATGTATGTAGTTTTTATTTGAGTCATGACAGTCTTCAACTAAATGATCAGTCTTGATCAGTCCGTCTGTATCATTGATGTCAAAAACAGGACAAACCATCCAGGGACAGGGTTGCCTGTCACTTTTGAATCAAAATCAAAATAAGTCGTTTTAAGAGATTGGTGCAGGGTATCCTACTGTCACATGCGCTCGGCTATAGCCTTACGGACTTGTAGTTTAATGCCATTTTTGGCCTGTTGCAAGCGCGTGATAACAACAACAACAACAGCAACAACAAGGACAGTAGGAACAACAACTGCAACTGTTGTTGCTGCTGCATGCCGTGAAATCTGAAATCTGTTGAAGCTGCACACAATCACTCAGTAGCAGGCGGTGCAGCCACAGAAACAGTTGACAATACAATTTCAATTTCCAAGATGTATTATTATACGGCACACGTGAAGCAAACATTTACCACACTTGAAGGTTGTTCCACAGATTAAACATTTCATTAAACTAATCTTTATCATTTACTTTGTTCAACAGAATTCCAGGAGGCCTTTAATCTGTTTGACAATCGTGGCGATGGAAAGATCCAGTTGAGTCAGGTTGGAGAATGTTTGCGTGCTCTGGGACAGAACCCCACCGAGTCGGATGTGAAGAAGTGTACGCATCAATTGAAGCCCGATGAGCGTATCTCCTTTGAGGTCTTTCTGCCCATCTATCAGGCTATATCGAAGGCACGTTCCGGAGACACAGCTGATGATTTCATTGAGGGATTGCGTCATTTCGATAAGGATGCCAGCGGATACATATCTTCCGCTGAGCTGCGTCATCTGTTGACAACGCTGGGCGAGAAACTGACCGATGAGGAGGTTGAACAATTGTTGGCCAACATGGAGGATCAACAGGGCAATATCAACTATGAGGAGTTTGTGCGCATGGTCATGAGCGGTTAGGATTTACAAACCAAACCAACCAATCAGCAGCAACAATTATCAATAATAATAATAGAATCAACATCAACAACACCAAGATCAACAACAACAACAAATTCACCTGCCATGCTAGCTAGCCGTTCATTCCGCCAAATCCTATTCCAAGATTCCACTTTATTTAAGTATAGCAACAGGCAGTAGCAGTAGTAGCTCCATCTTACCAATAGCTTGTCTCTTAGCCACAAATTTGTATACATTTTATATATTTGTTTAGCATTTCGGATGCGGTTTAATAGACAAATAGAATTTATTCCATTTAAAGACAACAGTATGAAACACGACCATTGAGCCCTCTAACAACTTAATCATACCATACACACACACAATTGTAGGGTATTCCCCTTCACATCCACTGATATCTGATGTGTCGCGTCGTTAACTTTTGCGTATTATTCTAAAGAAAATTTATCGAGTTTATGGAATTCAACAAAACGAAGAGGAAAGAAAAAAAAAACAGAAAATTTTATATACACACATTGTAAGCATACCTATAAATGGGACTCAAGTCTTCAAACGAGTATCGTAACAAGTATTTCTAAATTAATGATTTGATATATGCAAGTGTAGCGTATAATTGAACTTTAATGCGCATTTTGAAGTTTTACATGTTTTTTTTTTAAATAATTTAATAATTGTATTTAATAAATAAAACAAATGAAAGTAGATCTTTTTACAAAAGAAACGTACTTAAAGTTATTAAAACAAATTAAATCTTTAATTGTTTTCCTTTGAGTTTCTGTACTATAAATGAGTTTGAAATTAGTATAATCGCGCGCCAACTTTGAGATGCAGTATTGTAGTAATTAGCTACAGATGGTCTGCATAATTATCGATAGTCACTTGCAGAAGCTAAAATCGAACAATGCAACAATACAGCAAAAGATATTAATTTGCAATATGCAAAAG
>JAWNMD010000714.1:0-173972 GCA_035044365.1 Drosophila neotestacea
AAATTTCCACATGTCTGCGAGAAAGCCTTGAAAATAATTTATGAGCATGCAGAAAAGCCCGAGACTCAAGACTCGAGTTGAGGGAGTGAGTGGAGTGGAGTGGAGTCAACAGCAGCTGCATGAGTCCTGAGTTCTCGTCCTGTTACAGTTCTTGCCCTTGGGCCAACATCAGCAACAGCCAATTTCTGTTTTGGCTATCAGCTATCAGCAGGTTGCCCTCTTGCTTATAGCATCAAATATTGTGGCCAACACAGAGTCTCCCTCTCTCTGTGTGTTGGTGTGTGTGTGTGTGTGTGTGTGTGTGTGTGTGTTCAATTGTGTGGCAGAGCAATTTCATTGAGTCACAGACAGCTCACATTTTGTGGCATTCTAACTTTCAATGGCTTCGAAAAATGTAAAATCACAAAGAGAAATGTTATTAAAAATTAAAAGAAACTCCTTATGCTTTGCAAATTGATTGCTAATTGATTTTTTAATAACATTTGAAGGCCTAAAATATACAGCTATGTATGTTCATTCAAATAGCAACGAAGAAAGAGAATAAATTATTAATATACTTTTTGACAATTAATACAAGGATTCTAATCTAACAAGTAAGTGAAAACATTAGCCAAAAAGTATAAGTATAATTTATACAATTAACAATGCTTACACTTGTGTTTATACCAAATTTATAAAATTGTTTTCAAAATTACACGTTGCGTTAAAAATAAATAAAACTAGCTATAGATAGCCATTCACTGTCTTTTTTAAAACTTTCTCTCAGCTTCTCTCTTTCTTCCTTATTCCAATTTAGAAAAGAAATCTTCTTGGCGTATTGAGCTTCAATATTTGATTACATTTTTACAACTAGCTCGATTGCCACAACTTAGCTCTGTTTACTATTTAATTGTTTATTTAAACCTATAACTAGGACACTATTTACTTAACTCTTTTCTCCTTTTCACCTTTGCATACCCCTTGCATTCGACAGCCGCTGCAGGGTATTTTAAACATGAGCAAAAGTTGTACCCTATCACATGGCAAAGAATTTGTTATTTAAATGAAATTAGTTGGATTGGATCGTCACGTATTCACTTGGCAATATGTTGAAGTAGCAGGAGAAACTGAAGCAGCAGCCGTTGCAGTTAAAGTTTTTACAACCCACACATGGAATTTACCCTTGGCCACGCCCACACGCCCCACACAATATACGAATCGCCCCCACGCTCTCTTGACTGTGGCTTTTGTGCAATAATATTTACATTGCCGCAAACATTATTGGGGCAACAGTTTTTGGGGCTACTTTGCGACGTGCCCGTGCAACAAGAGAATAAACCGCAGAATAAGGAAAAGAAAAAGTAGGGATAGGGATAGGGGATGGGAAAAGATAAAAGGGGGTTATATCAGTACTTACATTGTGCTCGTCCGCACCAAAATCGGCTGACCGAAAAATGCCGGAACATTCTCGTCCATTAGCGAATGTGTTTTGATGAAATTTAATGTAGGATCCGGAAGCGTTCGTGAATCATTGTGACAGGCACCGGGGCGAGGTTCGGGCACCTACAAAATAAAAGGAAAATGAAAAACAACAAAGAGAAAAAAGGAAAAATGAAAGAGAAGAAAGTAAAATATTAGTACAAAGTATATATGACTGCAATGTGGTTATAGTTATGGTTATATGCTCGGTCAGTTGTCTGTCGCAGTCCCTCTCTCTCTCTCTTAGACTCTCCCTCCCTCTCTCTCTCTCTCTCTGCTTTTCCCTCTGTAATTCGAGCTGTAAAAAGTACGTATAAATTGCATTTGTAGCTCTCGCGCTACCCGTAACAAATTCCCGTACACAACGTTCCGGAAATTGCACAGCACGGCCAAGTGCAGCCGGACAAAGCAGCGTCGGGAAGTGTCCTTTGTGTGCCTTAACTTATGTATATAACTGTGTGCATATGTGTGTGGTGTGGTGTGGTGTGGTGTGTGTGTGTGTGTGTGTGTGTGTGTGTGTGTGTGTGTGTATATTCAGTCTATCTGTGAGGTTGCTGTTTTGGCAATGATTTGGTTTATGAATCGCCAGCGGAAAGTGCGCGCTCAACTGTTGACTTGCCAGCTAACTGTGTGTGTATGAGTACAGTAAGTGTACAGTGTGTGTTGTTGTATGTGTTTCCGTGTGTGAATAATATAACGTCAGCTTTCATATGAGAAACTCGTACAAGGATATACATACGTTTACATAAACTCCACTTTAACCACTGTCTGTGAGAGTAGCAAAAGCGCAAAAGGTTTTGATTTCTGTGGTGTAATTTGACTCTACACATTTTGACTGTAATTGGACCCGAGACTTTCAAATATTTATAATTGAGGTAGCAAGAAGTAAAAGCAAAGATACGAGTAAATACAGAATGCAATCTTAAAGTACTCAAGTGAAATGAACATGAAGAATATATAAATATATATTCGTTCTTTTTTTTTTGGCGAATTTAATCGGATTTAAATTTATTTGTGTTTCTTTTCATCTCTCACAATGAAGTCAGAATCTATCGGAATTTATAAGAATATAATCTTAAAATAAATATAATCTTAAACCTCATTCTGTTTTATAAATTTCTTCATAATATATTTAATTAATTCGAATTATATTGACAAGAATGTAACAAACTTTGACTTAGCTGATTAACTAATGGGAATTTATAGGAAGATATATAACTCATTTATTCTCATAAATAATCGAGTTCTTTCTCATTACTTTAGACTTATTTCAACTTCTTTTACATGGCTCAAATTTAAAATTTAGCTACTGTCCAAGTCCATTGAACAGATTACACAGAATTAATAGAATACTTAATCAATTTTAACCAATTCTGAAAATCCTATTTTATGTAGGAATACTGTTCTGAAATACTAAAAATTAACTATAATTATTAATTTAAACCAATTTATTTCGGAAACGTTATTCTGTCAAGTTTTCTACTGTTTTATTTATTCAATATTCCTAAAAATTATTCAATTATCATCTCATTGCTTTCTCTAACTTTTCACCAATCAAAATATTTTCAACTTACTTTTAATAATTTTCTATACATTTCATATTGAATTCAGTCCAAGATATTCGACAAAAATATTTAAATGTTTTTAGATTTCTTGCTGAAAACAGCTCTTATTTGAATAGCAGTCAAACAGCTTGCCTCGAGTGCAATTTAAGTATTTTATATTAAAAGTTTTAATGCATTTATGTTTTGTGAGGGGAGAAGAAAGCAATTGTTTTGAATTTCCAGCATCTTCAATTTCTAATTTGGCTTTTCCTGCGTTTTTGGGCCGCCTTGAACCGCAAATTGTGCAGTTGTTGAGGATGTTTGCTAGAAGTTGATATTGTTGGCCAACAAAGCAAATCGTTGGCAACATGTGCAGTCATCTCTAGTCAACCAGTTCTCTAGCCAAAAGCATTCGTAATTCAAATGCAAATTTTTGGCAAAAAAAAAGTTCTTTCAGATGCCAAGGCCTGAACAAATTTGTGTGGCCATAAATTGTGGCACAGCTGCGTTCAAGTGTTGCCACCCCACTTGCCCCCCATTGAAAGTGAGCATTAACCAGAAACCACATATAAGAATATATGTATGTACATTCTTGTATATATGTATATGGGGGATACTCACCTTGGCATTATTCACTGGCAGCCAGTTGGAGTTGATGCCACTTTGTTCCTTGAACTGTCCCTCAAATGTGTCGGCAATGTCCTGTGGATTACACAAAAAATTAAAGAGAAGTTTAAGGCAACCCGCTGAGAATTGTGAAGGATGGTAAATCGTAATTGTGCACTCACCTGCAAGGCGAAAGCACAAACCGCTGAGCCGGGAATTGAATTTGTTGGCGTATTAAAAACGCCGTAAATCAATTTGGAGCTCATGGAGCCGTACTGTCCCTCGACAAGATTGCTGGCCGATTCTGTGGGTAGATATCAATTTATTTACAGTATTTACAGTTTGGCAAATCAAGGCCATAGGTTTTTGCCACTTACGTATCTCATTAAAGTAAAACGGATAGTCGCCCGGTATGGAGCAATTCAGTCGGGACTTGAGGAATGAGGTCCAACGATTGCGAAAACGATGCGGGCCGCCTTTATCCCATTTACAGACGCGTGCGACTCGCGAATAAATCGCCTGAAATAACATAAAAGATAAATATTAGTAATGCCAGAAGGAAGGAGTAGAGAGAAGCGAATGCAGCCATTGATGTGGTCAAAACCAACAAACGAGGCCCATAAACAAATAGCCGGCCAAAATCCAAAAACCGATAACTGTATTTGGCGATGGACCAATGCCAAAGCTAAAACCAAAGCCGGAAGTGTGCGCGAATAAAGCAAACACAAGCAAAATGGCCGCCCAATATGGCGGTATTAGAGGAGTTTTCACTGCCCACTTTCCGCTTCCCACCTCCCTTTCTATCCAATTATAACCACATGCATTTGGTATAGAAATTGGTTTTTTTGCTTTTGCTTTGGCATATTTCAAAACTTTCAAAACAAATTTTACATATTCAAATCCATATCGATTTACTCACCTTGCCACAGTTGATGAATTCCACCGCCGTCTCCCGAAAGAAGAAATAGACGAAATCTCCTTGGGTAAATGAGCTCACAAAATTTGGCGCTATTCCATTTGAAAGTCACAAAAACAAATGTAAAATGTGTAAATTGTTATAGAAAAAGTTTAGTCATAAATTGCATTTATAGTTTTGTTGGTTGTAAATATTTTTATAGACAACATTTCTTTGGACGAACGATTCTTTTTAGGGATTTATGAGCAAGTCGTGCCGATGACAAGACAATCGATACTCATATCGAATATCAAGTTATGAGTTGAACATGTGTAATAAAGTTTGTCTATAGAAAATGTGGATAACATAACTTGGCTTGTCTCATATAAAGTTATGTAACGAGATTAACATATTAAGTATACGACTAGGACATTCACATAACTATAAACAGCGTATTTTCTGTCGAGTTCTAATCAGAAATCTATTTGACTGCGTCATAAACAAATTTTCCCACGCACATTTGTTGATTTAAAATTCAAATGAATAAAGGTGTGAACTTCTAGAAGAGTTTCTATTTCAGTCAACAGGCTCTTAAAACCCTCAAGAGTATTGCTCTGATTTTCTCAACACTTTCTTTGATATTCAAGGCCTTTGCGGTGACTTTAAAGTTCTTAATTTCTTGTTACATGTAACACGTCGCGATACTTCATAAAATATTCAGGCAACGCGTAACGAAGAGATGCAGAAGACAGGAATGAGAGACCGTATCTCAGAATAGTAAAGGACAGGCATCGGACAAGCAGTCAAAGCTGTCATGTCTATTCAGTTAATGGACGTTTGCCATATGAAAATCGAACCAACGAGCACTTGAAATATGCAAAAGGCAACCGCACGCACTATTGACATCCATGTCCTGATTGCAGGACATACTAGAGACTCACAGAGTACACACAATCAGACTCAATTCAATTCGAAATGGCGAGGCATTTCACTAATATAGAAACCACACAGATGCCTGACAATAATCATAACAGAGCTCGGACATTTTCAATTACCAGAAGTGCTTGCGGAAAGAGGAAAAGCGTCTGAAAAGATGGAAACAGAAATTGGGACAATTTACGCAACTTACCATTGAGACTGAGGCTATCATATTGTTCCGTCTGGAGAGGCTCACGATAGATAATCGGATCACTGCCACTGAAATCGGCTACAGTGCCTGAATACAGTTCGTTGTCTGTAAACAAAAGAATCAAAAAAGAGAAAATTCGTAAGTATGCAATATTAAGACTGGGCATATTTAAGCCACTTAGTTATAAGAGTAATGGAATAATAAAGTTTAGATATTACTGCGCAAATATTAATAACAGAATTTAATATTATTTCAACGAATTAATATTGTTTTAATGTATATTTGTCTATTTTAAAGACTAAACAAAGCTAAGACATCACTTTTAAAATGATTCTTCAGCTTTCACTTTAATCTTAAAGCTTAATTTAACAGTCTCTTAACTAAGTTAATTAAAAAGCCAATCAATATAGACCTCATACCATTAATTCGGTATACCTTTTAAGGTATTACACGTACATAAATTGGTGCTTAAATTTTTAATGTATGATCTAAATGTCATCGTTATTTGCCTGTTAACATTTTGGGCCCATTAAGCTGGCCCAAAAGTGCGCTAATAAATGTCAATTATGCAGCGCATTTTATTAACTGTAAATGATATTTTTTATGCGACATTTTTGTATCACATTTGAAATGCAATAAACTTATCCATGTCTCTTTTTTTGCGTGTCAGAAAAAGTTTTTTGAGGCCGAAGCCAATTTGTGTGTTACTAAAATATGCAAAAGTCTTTTCACACACACACACAAAGAGAGTGAGAGAAAGAGGACTTACTTATTACTAAGCAATTTGTTTACGTGTACCCGAAACGAGCGAATAAAAACAATGAAATTTTAATCAATTGTTGCTTTGTTCTTACACTCATTACACATACGCAGCATTGTACGTTTGGGCTAAAATGAAAATGCGAAATTTGCGCGCAAATTTAATTAAGTTAAACGACAAACACAACAGCAACAACAGAAACTTTTGACATGTCTCCGGCGACATTGAATTGCCCTGCGGCCACAGAAGGTACAGTAAAGGCTCTCCTCCTTCTCCTTCTCCTCTATCTGCTCTCGGTTCTTGGCCCAGACACAAGATAAATGAGTTTTTTCTGCCTGAACTTTTTACTTGCAGAATTGCCTGACTGCCTGTTGGCTTTGGCTTTGGCATTGTCAAACTTCAATTCCATGAGCCAAAGAAATATGAAAAAAAAACAAAAAAAACAGAATCAGCAACAGCAGCAGCAGGCAGTAACAACATTAACAACAGCAACAACGGCAACAACAATAACTAGATCGCGCGACCGGAAATGCCGAGCAAGCTGGCAACGTTGCCCGTTTATTGTCTGGCCGGAAATGGCTTTGCCTTTGGCCCGAAACAGCAGCCACGCCCTTTTTCTCCCTCTGACAGACAGGCACAGTCATTGTCCAATGAAGCTCATTGCGAGGCCGGCGGCTCAATGACAGAATCGATTCCTGTTGTTGGCTTTGTGCGATGCCTGTAGGACATTTTTGGGCAAAAGTTCGAGAGCAACAGAGAAATACCGCATTATCGCTGCATCTCTCAAAGCAAAGGCAAAACAAGGAAGTAGACAGGGGCAATGACAGGGACAGATGTAAGTATAAACAAATCTTGCAGCATTCTGTTAACATTTTTGCATATCGTTTTGAGCACTCGGTAGACATTTTGCTGTCATTGCTAACCATCAAAAGTAATTTTAGCCTCCCCCAAACCCAACAGTCCACAACCTATTCTATAAAATTTGTGTAATTACTCACACTCAGACCAAAACGACAAAACAGGCAAAAGTAAGCGAAAAAATACAGAAAACTTTGACAATAAATTATCTTTTTTAATTTATCAACGTTGTGCAAACAATTGAAACATGATAATAAACAAACAAACGTTTCTTATTATAATAAATTGAAATACATTCTATATAGAATATGTATTAGAAGTACATAAAAGTTTTGTATTTCTCAGGCTGGGGATCAACATCCTCGATAGTATAGTGGTTAGTATCCCCGCCTGTCACGCGGGAGACCGGGGTTCAATTCCCCGTCGGGGAGAGATGTCAAAATTTTTTTTTTCTAAATTTTAAATTATGTAAAATGTTGTTTATTAACTTTCATACTAATGTTATGTAGAAAAATTTACTGTTTTAAATATTTTATCAATCTTTAGTGCTGCAAACGTAACATTTCATATTTTTCAGCTGAGAATCAACATCCTCGATAGTATAGTGGTCAGTATCCCCGCCTGTCACGCGGGAGACCGGGGTTCAATTCCCCGTCGGGGAGAGATGTTACAATCTTTTTTTCATATCAATTTTTTAAACAATTTCTTCTAATTAGTTACATTGAGTTTCCTTATTTAACATCTCTATTATGGTTGCCATATATTCAAACTAAATTATAGCAAAATAAAGCTCTATTGAATAAACATAACATAATTAAAATTAGAGTGTAGATTTTTATGCATTGAAAATTGTACTTGATAAAAAAAAAATATTTTTATTAAAATATGTTTTTAAAAGTAAATTTAAAAAATGATTGCACATCTCCCCGACGGGGAATTGAACCCCGGTCTCCCGCGTGACAGGCGGGGATACTGACCACTATACTATCGAGGATGTTGATCCAAGCGCCGCAAACATGCAAATTCGTAATACGACTGATTGTGAGATAAATATGATTATATTGCACAATAACGATGACAATTCTATAATTAACAAACAAATATTATCAAATTTGCTAACAATTCTAATTTAATCTTTTAAGTTTTTAGGCAAGCTGCTCGTTTGCAGTAGATTTACAATAATAGTCATTAATTTTCCATCTGGAAAAATCTTCTTCACTATTATCGGATAATCAAACAATTTTCCATTGGGCTGAACACATCAGAAATCATTAAAGTGGGCTCCCTGGCAAATATGACAACAGATTGTGAGGGGAGGAACTAAGCCACAGGATCAGAGCATGGATTTGGACACATAAATGCCACAAACTGTCCAACAATTTATGCAAAACTGTGAAAATTGCATAATTATAAAAAGCTTACATGAATTTGATGCGTGCATTATAATTTCATGTTAATTTTCGCGGGCACACATATCCCGAGAGGGAGGGAGAAAGGGAGAATGGTGGATTTGGTGGGCGTGAAATCTGTGCGGGAATCGATACAACAACGAAAGCGACAATTCTCACGCACACATGAAGGCACGTGTTCACCTTGGGTGGGGAGAGGTACTCGAAAGTGAATATAAAATTTGAATTACGTGACAAGAAGACGGCAAAACGCAAATGTCCCAAATGAAACTAAAAACGCAAAATTCTCAAATCCAAATGAGAAACGACAAAATGTCCCCAACAGTAGCAGTCGACACATTAAAAAAGTCGTCTGGTACAAATTAATTTTGCCACTCGCCTGCCGACGTCGCGTCACTGCCGCCCCCAAGGCGGCCATAATGTACCCGTGATCCGCCCTCTTAACGGGAGCGACTGTTTAAATTAAGAGGCTGTAAAAGTCACGCGGTGAGTGAAAAGTAAAAGCGCTCTCGTCCGTTTCTATACAATTTTCCCATTCACGTGGTGGTGATAAATAACGAATGCTAATTTTCTATCATGGGCGCGGTTGGCAGGATGAGGGGAACTGAAGGAGCCTGACATGGGCCAGGTGAAGCTAACGGCCAATAAAAACATTTGCTAAATATGCGCAAAGGGAGAGTTGCCTAAGGGGAAGGCATAAGGGGAAGACGTGACGCGGCTCGGCTTTAAGCTATGCTTAGAGCTTAAAGTTTTGTCATTAAACTTTTTGAAAATTGCCAGAAAATGCAAATTTCATAAATTGAATTATGAAACGAGGCATAACAATGGGGGAGGAAAAAAATCCCATGAATTTATTCCCATTAAAAAAATGATAGATATGAAAGATTTTTCAGATTTTACTAATTAGGTTGCGTATTTCCATAATTACAAGTTGAAATCACAACAAATCAAAGCGGTTGGCACATTCCAAACAAGCCATAACTATTTTTCACCCTGTTTACATTAATTAAAGATTTTACTTGGAATTCCCAATCGGTTTTAGCAGCAATAGATAAATAAGAGTGCATATTTCCATAATTGTTAGCTGAAACTACACCAACTCAAGAAGAGAAACTCATTGGAAACCAGTTATAGCTAGTTTTCAACTTATTTACTAAAATTACAGATTTCAATTAGAATTCTCAATTGGTTTTATCTACAACACTCTTAAGTTAACAACATAGCAACTGTTTCTCTAAATACATTTGCGGGCACTGCCACAACCCTAGCTGCGTGTCAAAGGCCAATGGCAACCCTTACAGCTGATGCCGTGCACGTTGAGGTCAAAGGGCAATGCAAAATTTATGAATCGCAGGTAATTAACAATGGAAATGCAATTTACATCGCGGCCAGAGTTGCCATTGTCGTTGTTGTTGTACGCCATTGCCAGCTAACGAGGCGCACAATAAACACAACCACCACGCTCCCCTTTTCCCCATTCCACCCCCTTTCTCTTCCTCTGCTACCCCACAATATAAACTTTTGTTGGCAATGTCATAGCTTGTCGCTGTCGCTTGTCACAACATCGACAGTACACGAAAAGTTGTACAACTCCATCTACCTCTCTCTCTCCTCTTATTTTATATTGCTAACTCTCTTTTGCTTGTGGGTTTTTCAGTTTGGATCTAATTGGTTTTTCTTTTTGTTGTCGTTGTCGTTTTTTCCCTTTCTTGTCGCCATTGTTTCGTGCATTGCCGTTTGCTTTTATTGTTTGCTCATTACCTGGCGACGAGGACCAAGGACCAAGTAAAAGGACCAGGATACATTGCAGCCCAGGACCTGTAACAACTGCTGGCGTTGCCACCTTGTCCGCATTGCAGCAATTGCAGCGCTTAACTCATTTTAAATGACAATCTAGCGTGCAAAAATTATGCACACCCATTCTTGCCATCCTTTTCCATCCTTACGCCTCTCTTGGCGCTTCTCACAAAGTCACTTTGAGTTTGAAGATACATTCTGTGCAAATATTTGACCGACTTTGTGTCCGGGTGTCTACCCTGACAAGTTCGATAAACTCTTAAAGCGCCTTCAATCGATAACAAGCACAACAAGAACAACGGAAAAGGCTCTTTAAACTGTCGAGCTGAAGGCGCAACACGAAGTTCATCGCGTTGACTGCGGCAATTTGCATAATTTTGCATGTTTTACTATGCACCAGACACACACACAGATACACACACTCTCTCACACAGATACACACACACATTGAAACTAATACATAAATTACACTCATTTTCAATGACAGTCAGGCGAATGTTTAAGCACGCGTAACTTTATTACATGCCACATGCCGCAATGTTCACGGCACTAAAGAACAACAAAAAAAACTCCTGAACCCAAACCTCGAACCCATTTCCGAACCAGAACCAAAAATTAGAGCCCAGAACCGCCAAAGGCTATATACCAGGATATGCAACGACTTGTTTTGGGGTATGTAACATAGCTCGCTGTCGCGTTTTAAATATTTTATGTAAACATATTTTTTGGACAGGTTTTTCGTATGGTTACCAAGGTGAGGAGGCATTAGGGAGGTTTTGGTTTATGCCACTTTAATTACGGAACCTGCGTTTGTGTCGAGTGTAAAGCCGTTAGTTAAATAGCTCGTTTAGGAATAATTATGTACACATATTCGTCTGGCACAAGTGCAATATGAGTACAACTGCGACTAGAAACAAGGAGTAGAGAGCGAGGACTATGAGGTCCTTCTACAATGCCCATTTTAAATGGGATACTCAACCTTCTAAAAGGTAAACGGGGCAGGGGAGCTCAATGTACTGCAAATTACTTCATTTCAAGCACACACATACTTAAGGGAGGGGAAAAGCCAGTGACTAATTGATGGGCTTTACAAGAGTAGAGACACCCACGTATTATGGCTTTAAAATTACATCTAAATAAACTCGTTTTAAAGAACGAAGGTCAGAGGAAAATTTCTTAAAGTAAACAAATTTGGATAAGAATTTTAGATTTGTTTTTAAAACTTTTTGATTAAAAGTCTACTCAAAAATTAAATTACAAAACGAGCTTGGTTTTCTTGGCTTTATCCTTTAACTGCCAGTTTTACTTGTTTACTATTTTTGTTAATTTGTCTACTCTTATTCTTTCAGATTCCGTTTATGAAGTTCTCCTATTTCTTTTTAATTTGAAGGATGTAAATCCTTGTCAGTGACTAATTGATGGGCTCAAATTAGAAGATCAGGAACAAGAATATTTATTTAAGGAGTCACAAAACAAATTTTAAGACAGTTAAGATGCTAAATTCATATCTCCCCTTTAACTCTTTTCATTCTATATAGCGATATTTATAGGTTTTTCCTCAATACCATCTTTAGTAATGAAATTTAAGATAACCACATTAGTTGTGTGTGTCGAGGAGAAACACTCGATAACAATTGCAGTTGCCTGCTCCTTGGTTAAAGAGCAAGTTTTATCGAAAGATGAGTTAAGATTTTCTGAACCAATCGAATTCTCAAGCACACGTAGCATCAATTGTTTTGCATCTCCATTAGCATAGAAAGGGAAACGTTCAATATCACCATGAGGATCATATGCGTAGACAGCTCCTTGGCCTTTTTTATCAATTCCAGCTAAGATATTATAGACAAGGTTGGGAAAGAATCGCCGTTTATAAAGGAGAATCGAAGTTATTCGAGCTAAAGCTTCTGTAGACATCTCTCTTTTGTGTTCATTTTCATATATTTGCCTCTGTGCTTTAACCTGCTCTGAAAGTCCAAGAATATCGCACCAATTTCCAGTACATCCCATTACCGATTTCGGTGTCAATTCGAATAGTCTTCTCTGTTCGGTTGTGTAAATCATATTATTCTTACTCCGCAATATTGTATCGGCTCCAATAATGGCAAAGTCCTCACATGCGATTGCTACAACAGATCCACCATTCCCCTCATATGGTTTACATTTTACTTTTACTTTAACATCATTATCATTATCACTATCACTTCCCAGAGGTGGTGGACTGTTCAGATTATTCATGTTTCAAATATGAAGAAATGTTGAAATATTATAAATTTACAAATGATTAAGTAGTTTCCTGTTCACACTATTGAATGAACTAAGTAAGATAAGGCTTTGACATATATTCAAGAGATATATGTTCCAGCTTTCACTTTTTGCCTTTAACTTTGCTTTTATTTTTATTTAGGAAAAAAATATTGAAGCTTTTCACTTTATGGGATTTAAATTCATCTGCTCAAAGAAATTTTTCCGCAAGATTTTGCATTATGAAATTAAAGCGGGAAATTAAAGAACCAAGGTAAGCTCAAGGAAACAAATTGGGATAGAAATTTTGAAACTGTTTCCAATTCTGCTCAGAAATTAAATTAGCTAGAATGTTTTTCTTTAAAAGAGTGTAACTTAAAATGTAAACTGAAAATTTTCAACATTTTAAATATATTCAAAGAATACTTTTAAGAGTATTATTTTAAGTATACTATTATTCTAAAAAAGTTGGGATTTGTTTATGAATTCTGACTATCCAACAAATTTATATTCATCTATTTGAAAATTGAAAGGTTCCAAGCTGCATTTTCACAACTTTATTTTCCACTTGCCAGTTTCACTTCTCAATATTATCTCATCCTCTTCTATCATTCATAGTTTTGTTAATTTGTCTACTCTCCTTTACTCAGATTCCGTTTATGAAGTTTTCCTGTGTGTCTTTTGAATTGCTGTTTTGTAAATCCTTGTCAAAACTTAGGCCTGCATCCTTCATCATACGCCAGCTGCGACTTAGAAGCTCAATTCTGCAGATAAACTCCTTCATTTTGCCTTTTGCCACAATCCTTTCTGTCTGGCAACTTGTTTGGGACCAATATTTAAACACAATTTGTTTGAGGATTTTGCATGCACGACTAGCCTTGATCCAGTTTGGTTTTAGGTTCAACTTTAGCTTCGGGTCTTTCTAATTAATCTCAAATAAAACTCACACATATGAGAAATGTGTTTGACTATTAATTACGATAATTGCGGCCATGTGGTTGGCCTAGTTTTCTTTGAGCCGACCTCTTGTTTAATGAGCTTTGTGTTGGCTCCATGGAAGTAGATGGAGTTTGGTAGTAATAGGAGTGGAAGTAGAAATGTCGATGTATCAAAGTTTGCATAAACGATATTCTGTTTTTTAATCAATGTTTTATTTATATGCATCGATAGAAATCGATCGATAACTATGGAAATATCAGTTCATTTTAAAATTAGCAAAAACCTTCAAAAAGGTCAGAGTATAATTTAAAATAAATTACAGGAAAAATTTAAGAACTAATTGACTTTTTAACGTCGAAAGTAAAGCAAAAACCCGCAAAAACCTGTCAGAGAAAATTTTAATGTAAATTATTTTCCAGTTCAATTAATTATTTGACCCTGTTTTTGACCAACAGAATCTGGGAGAGTTTTTTTTAGAGTGTAGCGAAAAAACTACATTATAACGATTTTTTTTGGCTACTCTCAGATTTTAATTTTATGCAAAAGATTCCCAACTATCGATTTCTCAAATTTCTTATTAGCCATTTTTAAATCCGATCAACATATATTCTACTTGGATTTACATCCATTAAGATTGGCATATGTCCAAAATTTCTGGGTCGCAACTATTCTATTGTTCTTGGGTCAAAAGCAAGGCCAATGCTCGAGTATTTGTGTTATCATTTTCTTATTTTTATTTTTTTTTTGTCTCTAATTACATTTCACTTTGGTGGCGATAAAAAAATGTGCAGCCAAGTTGGCCAACTTGGGTAACTTGGCCAAAATGGAATTATCAAAGCGAAGCAGCTGCCAAGGCTCTTTTGAGAAGAGAGAGGGATGGGGGGGGAGGGGTTGGGTGGGAAAGGGGGGGTCATGGCCTGGTCTCAACTTTGGCAACATGTCTTGTGTGCCGCATAATTACCGACTTATGGCTGGCCTCGCACAACTTTCTTTTTGGCTTATTGTTCTGCCATTTCTTGAGGAGGGGGATTTTGCAAATTTCGCAATTAGCTTAATTTGCTTTTTATTGGCGCACCACAATTATCAGCTGTTGGCTTTTTGTGCAAAATCTGCTCCAGTTTTTGCAACAATTCCCCAAACTCCTACAATCTGAAAATGTATTCAACTGCAGCTGTCTCAATGCGTACTTATATCTGTATCTGTATCTGAATCTTTGTATCTCTATCTGCATCTGTGCTTTTGCCTTTTCCTTGACTTGACTTGGCTTGGCTTGCGTTCTGCTTAGAAATGATCAAATTAAAAGTTAATGTCTTGGCTCGCCGTTGTGGAGCATAAAACAAATCGTTTCAGATTTTCAGGCTAATGGCCAATGTTTTCTAGCTTAAGCAATGAAAATGGATTTTGTGATTCGGTTTACGGGTTATTTGCTTCTATTCGATTCCAGTTCAGCTATCAAAGTGCAGAGCATAAAGCCGAATATGGTTTAGTTTGTCTTTAAAAGCGATAATAATTATCCAAACTAAATAACGAGTTGACTATTTATCAAGTTGATAAATTAAACAATGTCCACATTAATCAGGCTAAACTTAACTGCCTACTAAATTCAAACACTTGAGATAAATAAGTATTTATAACCTCTAATATGCTACCATAATTATTTCGAGTTGAAAGTATAATTAGAATAAAATAGTTGCTTTTGGCGATGCAAAATTTGATCAACAGTTTCACATAAAATTGGTAATTTTATTGCTATGAATAATATTTATTTATTTAATTTATTAAATTTCTCTTAATTTCATTTTTAGTTTTATAAAAACTTCAAAGCCTTTTTAGAATACAACCTTGTCATAATTATTTTTCCATTTATGAAGAGAACATTCTTTTAAGTAAAGTTACCATCTAAATTAAGACTATTTTTCACTGTTTATAGTATTTCTATATTTCGGCTGATCTATTTCCAGACGGAGAAAACTTTCTTGAAATATTTTTGTATGTATTAAAGTATGCCTTTAAAGTTAGTAATCAATTCATTACTAAACCTTTTTAAAATCCAGCCCAATCGGAACTATTTAACATCGTTTAAAGTACTCGTATTATGCCGTAAGTAGCCAAAGTTATAGCCATAGAAAGAAATGAGAAACCACAAATCCCGTATAGACAAATGATATGCTGGAGCAACCCTGAAAACTGGAAACAGTCTGCGGTCCCATAAACAAATGACTCCACTTACACCGAGTAGAGCTTATGCCACTCATTTATTTTGAAATCATTGTGTTTGTTTATCATTAGGCTCGCTAAATTGTGGAGCTACACTCTCTCTCTCCACAGTAAATCCCGTTAACCCTCTCTGTGTATGGCTTTCATTTTGCTATCCCAAAAAATGAAAATAAAAGGCAATACTTTTTTCGCCTCCTTCTCTTCATTTACCTTTTCCTTTTCCATGGGCCTGGCTGCTGTCCTCGGGAGCATCAACTGGTTTATGGCGCACAGTTTGATGCTCATTAAGGTTAAGTCGCAACAGAACAACCCTCTGAATATGCTACAGCTTTGGCACCCACTTGACGATCCCCCTCTTTTCCACTTTTCCACTTTTCCCCCTTTTATCCACACTCCTCTCTCTCCATTTTCCTCTCGCAAAAAAGCGAATAATGTGCAACATTAAAAGTTGAGCAACTTGTTTACGCGACAGTTGTGGCTGTGTTTCATTTCTGTCGTTCCTTTTTAAAAGCCACCCCTTTTTCCTCATTTTCCTTTAGTTTTCCTCTTTCTTGCTTTGTTCCTTTTCGGCACATGAGACCATACACGAAATTTGTTGCTTTGCCATGTGAATGCCCCTTTTTATAAGCGGCGCCTGTCTGACTCGTTTAGTCTGTGTTTTTCCACATTTTCACCATTTTCCATTCGTTTTTCCTCACATTCCCATTGCTCTTTTGTATTTGAGAGCATTTCATAAATTATGAATTATTTTCTTTCATAGTTTTCTATGTGGTTTTCCCTCTCCTGCCATTCAACGTCATCGATATTGATGTTTTCCTTCCTCTCCCGTTCCGGAAAAACTTTTCAGCTTTAGCCTTTTCTAGGATATTAAGTTAACCTTTTGCCGTTGTTGTTGTTGTTGTTGTCTTTTGCCTTAAAGGCTTGGGTTGAGTGACCCAAAACTTTTCTGGCTGTCATCTCAATCAGTTGACATGCTGAAGGTTATTGTGTTAGATGATTTCAATGTTTCAGTTAAGAGGAGCTTACAAAACGCTTAGATTAATTCGATAAGCACAGGAAAAGAAACCTTAGGAGGGAGAAAGTATTTGTATTTTGATATGGCATAAATTTAAGTATGATAAACAAAGTGTGATTATGAATTCAATTAGTAGACAGAGATACTTTTGGATACTTTTAAGCTCTTTTTTAATATGAATAAAATTGTGTATATTATAATTACATATTATTCAGTCTATTTTTATTTATTTAAAATTATTTAGCTGACCATTATTCCACCTCAAACTGACCTACTTTAATTGCAAATTCTGTTACCTTATTTCTCTCACTCCATAAATCTCTTTTTGGCCTCGCTTAGATAGCCAAATTGACCCAAATTAATACGTCAATCATATCTGAGAATAGCAAGTTTATGTCGATATTTTACCCCAAATCTTGTGCTATATTCTGTTTATCCAATACTTATTGCCACTGTCAATTAGCTGAGCAAGCACATGAATCGTGAGACATTTGAAATCCTTTTAGCTCGAACATCATTCCATTTATCCTTTGTTATTGCTGTTTCAACTTTGAGCTCTGTTCTCTATGTGATGTGTTTTGCTTTCTTTCATTTTTGTTAACTTTGTGAGAGATCTAACATAATTCATATGCCACAAGCAGGATACAACACGGATAGCTTTCAGCTGATGACGTGAAAGCGGGAAGGAAGTGGGTAGAAGAGTGAGGAGAAGAGAAAGAAGAGGGAAGCAGGTGAAGTTGGCTAAGCAGCTTGGATTGGTTTGTGAGGTTTCTTTGCCGCATTGTTGCCTGTTGTTATTTACTCGATTTTAGCGTTAACAAGTGAGTATGCTCTAGTGGCAAGTGAATGACTCGGAGATACCCTGTAGATATTGGTTTCTTCTGAGTTTTTCTCAATCCTTGCAACCAATGTTGCTTCATTTAAATAATAACTAAGTACCAACGAACTTTTGAGCTTTTGGTTTTTTAACTTCTGTCCGTATATTATTTGTCGTTTGTCTAAAATGTCATTTCATACATAAATAAATATATTGCATACATTTGCAGATAGTTAATGTACCCCTTTTGGTTAGCCTTTTACATGTGGTGCAGGGTATAAAAATATGAACCAAGGCAAACATAAAGCAGAGCCTGCTGCCTGCTGTGTCGCTTGCCTAAACATACTATAAATTACAAGCGGGTTGCCATAAACACACTCACACACACTTTAACAGTCACCAACACACACACACTGGCATTCACACACGCACACATTTGAACACTCACATACACAGTGTGGCACACACTTGAACGCACATCCTGTTGAAACAATGCAAGGAAGCTGCCACGGCAACAGTAGAGACACGTTTCTTGAGCCCTTCTGCGTGTTGTTTCCTTCCGTGTGTCCTTCCTTCCTGTATGCAGGACGAAGAAGACCAGGCAGGTTCCATCCATGGGAGCAGGCTTGTTAATCCATCGACCCGTTTCCCTCGGCTCCTGTTTGTTTTACAGCTTACGCTTTTAATACCCATTTCTTCGACATATGTAAAGCGACCAGAGCCATTGCTCAAAGCGTTCCTTTCTTCAGACTTAACTCTGAATGTCCTTTTTGAATGCTCATCTCTGTCTCTCTCTTTTCTCAATGTGGTGTGTGTTTCGTTTGTTTGTAAATGTGTCTATGAATCATTGAGACCTTTGCCCTTTCTCACCCCCAATTTCTCTATCTTGCTCTTTATTGCCTCTGGTTACTGTTACAAATGTTTGCCATAGCCTTAAGCCCATGAAAGTTTACGGACCGAATGTAATTAGCTACAAAGTTACAAAGGATATTTTGTACTCAAGTCTGACATAATAGCTGAGTAGTGCAACATTACTAAAGAAAGAGCATAACTTATAAGAACGCAATATAATAGCTATTGTAGTTAATATAGATTATTTCATAAATAAAGAGAGAATGTTCTTCAGGCCTCACTACTGTTTGGAACCTTCTTTGATATTTAATTTTAAGCACTTTATTTTTTAAATAAATTTGTATTTAATCATTTCTATATCTGTATTTAATCAATTTTCTTCATAAATAATTGCCATGGATTGTAAATAGATAAATATTTTAATTGGAGACAGAAAATAAAATAAAAGTTACAATTCAAAATATATTTTTAAACATTTTCCTCTACTAATAATCGATTTCTCAGAAATTTAAAATTAAAACCATTGCATTGACAAAAGATAGTATATAAGTTAATATTAAAAAACTTTTAACTATATATTATCAACTTTAATTGATTAAGCATGGAGAAGGCGGAGGAAGAAGAGGGAGTCTTGACAGATCTTTTGTACTTTCTCCTTTTCATGATATTATATTATAATTAGCGGAAGCCTTATGATAAAGGAACCTTCTTTTGAATCTTTTCTCAAACAGCTTCCTCTACATCCCCATCGATAATAAATAAACCGGCATTACTTTTGATAATTAAATGCAGCAATTTAAAAAAGGCAATTGCTAATGATAATTACTTGAGTTCTAAACAGATCTTTTGTCCCTTTCTGTCAAGGTCCCGTTACCATTGTTAATCTACTCTATGTAGTTCATAAATGTGAAGACCTCTGCGGACTCAAGTTGAACTTGTCTAATGCAATTGTTGTCTTCTGTCTCGTTGTTGTTGTAGCTGTTCTCATTTTAAGAGCTAATTGTTCTTGTTAATGTTTTTGCTTCAAATTAAAAATAAAAATAACAAAAAAAGGAGAAAAACAAAATAAAATACTCGTAAACAGTAGGAGAAGAGGAAAAAATCGTGCATTGTCCATAAAAAGGGTCACAAGCTGTGCTTATTTTTGTCCTTTCTGCTTTGTACTGAATTTTCCGTTTTTCGTATTTTGTTTTTGTTTGTTTCATTTCGTTTCTTTTGTTTGTTTTTTCCGCCATTTTGTTTATTGTGTTTAGACTTTGTTTTCCAGTTGATATTTTACAGCAGCCGCTTTTGACTTTTTTTTTACAGTGGTCACTGTGTGTGTGTGTGTGTGTAGGTTTGAGTGGATGTGTGTGGTTAAGTGGGTGTGTGTGTATCTATGTGTTTTTGTGTGTGTTTTTTATGCTTTTACTCAGCGCAGTTAGCCGCTCATTTAAACTCTTGGCTCTTAGCTGATTTCATTGTTTTTAATGAAACTGACAGTAGTCAACAACCGTTGTTGTTGTTCTTCCAGTTGTTGTTGTTGTTGTTTGCTTTTACCGCTCGCTTTGCAATGTCACCCGCATTGTCCGCCTCTGGTTTTTGCAGATAACGCGCCATTTGTTTTCCTCTGGTCATTCGCTTAAGCCAATTTAAGAAGCCTCAAATAAATTAGCTGTATTTTACTTTTAGCGAGCACAAAGAACAACAACAACAGCAACAGCAACGTCGAGAACAGAAGACAACTTTAAAGCAAATGTTGAGGAAAAATTACACTTAATTATTATATAAACAGAAATTTGGGACTCTTCTTGTGCTACTTATGCCTCGTAACGATCTCAGTGTCTGAAAATAAATTGGCTATTTGGCTGGCGAGCACACAACATCCTCGATAGTATAGTGGTCAGTATCCCCGCCTGTCACGCGGGAGACCGGGGTTCAATTCCCCGTCGGGGAGAGAAGTTAAAATCTTTTTTTTTATTTTTAAATTAAATAAATATTATTACAATTTTTTTTTTTGTTATTTGATTTCAGATATTAGATTGAGATTCAACGACAGTTATCTCTTTGATCTATTTTTTAGGGTGATACTAACATACTGTCGTAAAAGTATGCTTTATAAAGTAAACAAATCATTTAGCAATATAGTTATTACAATTTAAGCTTACATTTTTCTTTTCAATACATATTTTATAAAATTAAGTATTTGAATTCAAAATATCTTATTTTATAAAATTAAAAAAAATGTTTACACATCTCCCCGACGGGGAATTGAACCCCGGTCTCCCGCGTGACAGGCGGGGATACTGACCACTATACTATCGAGGACGTTGAACGAGTTTGGACAAAATGTCTTCTCAAAATCAAGCTGCTCATGTTCTAATGACGCACATACAAGAATTCAACAGCTACTGTGACAAAAAAAATACAGTTTTTATTAGCATTCCAAAGTGATAAATAATTTCACAAATATTATTTTTGTTAGTCATGATGTCATTTGGGAGTTTCTAATGAAATGTGTATACATAATCTGAATAATCAAATTGTATTTCATCGTTTTGTATTACAACAAAATGCATATTTCTACAATGCATAAAATTAAAAAAGAATGTTTTCACACATCTCCCCGACGGGGAATTGAACCCCGGTCTCCCGCGTGACAGGCGGGGATACTGACCACTATACTATCGAGGATGTTGAAACTCGCTCGTCTAACTGCTTTCTTATTTTCAAGCAGCTCTAATTCTAATGCTGATCATATCAAATTTAACAGCAAAGTTGTTGCTTTTGTTCTTCCGGGACTGTTGTTATTTCCGTGCTCATTTAGCAAAAGTTAATGAGTTTCTGCAGCGCACACATGCAAGTACTCTTCACACATATTGAGAGATAGATGTACATACGGATACATATACAAGAGACAAGCGCTGGAATATCATTTATTTAACTGCTGCGAGCGTTGTCCCAGTTTTCACAAATGTCTTTCCCCCTTTCCTACACAGCTGCACACAATATTCAATCCCTTTCGCCACCCTTCCTTTTTCTCTTTCCCTTTTCATGTATCTCGTCAGCGCATATTCTTTGTATGTTGTTTTTATTTGCTGCTGCTTCCTTTTTTTTATATTGTTCTCTCTTGCAGTTCATTGATATTCATTTTGTATGCCGTTTGTGCCACGCCCATATGTTATCGGTTTTAAGCATTTGCATGGTCTTCTCACTCTTTAAGCTCGTCGCAGTTTATTGTTTTTGCAATTGAACGCGTCTGCAGTGCAATTAACTGACAACAAAAATTAAAATTAATGCGATTTGCTCAAATGTTTGTGGAACAATTTCTTTTATTGATAAACAAAGTAACATAAAACACTTTCGACCTGTCAGTTTAAATTGCATCGACTTAAAGTGGGAACAGTTGAAGAGTGTGTTATGCAGACTTTGTGAGCAGGAACAGTTTGTTATAACAATTCGTATAATAATTTGGTTTAACAGGTTGTAGTTGTGTAGCATAGTTTTGTGCTGTATGCTAAATATGCTTCTTGGGAACAGTAGGATACTTTTGTGCTGTATGTTTAATATGCTTGATTGAGAACAGTTTATGAAGACTCAATAATGTAGCATATTTTTAGGTTTCATGTTTTTAATGGAAAAATAAATAGATTTGATTTATTTTTGTAAATTTTAATATAAAAAATTTAATAAATTTAGCTGAGTTGCACTTGATATCACTATCAGTATTATATTAAATTTTGTATTAAATTGTTGAAAGATTTTAATGTGGGGTGGGCAAGTTTGCCTCTGGGCACTTGACGAAAAAGGTCAAGTTGTTGCCACACTCACACACAACAAACAAACACACACACACACACGCACACCCTTTCCGGTCATATGCAAATGCGTTAATGCGCCATATTCCCATACGAGTTTTGGCCTGAGCTTTTGGAGGCTTTAAAATGCCCAAAACGGCAACACGGCCAAAAATGGACCAATTCCGTTTATTGTTGTTGTTGTTTGTGTGGTTCTTGTTATTGTTGTTGTTGCTGTTGGATATGCAAATAGGCAAATGGGAAAATGCTTGACGGGTTGAACGAGCCACGAGCCCGTTCTTTTTGGCCGTGTCCTTGTCCAGGGCGCTTAGTTTAGTTTACGATGTCCTTCTCGGCCCTTGACATTTTTGGACAGTGTCCCCCCTCGACCCAACCGCCTACCACCTACAGACGATGTCGCCATTCGTCAGCGTTTTAATCGCGTCTGTGCATTTGCTTGGAAAAGTCTAAAATTGAACGCAAGTGATGGCAATTTGTACGCTTCGCCGACGTCCCCTCCAACGCAAAAAGGGGGAGACAGGAGGTGACTGAGTTTGAGTTGAGGATACCCTGGAGGTTGTGCCGAAATTAATATGCGTCGACTCTGAAAAGGATGGGGGGGGGAAAAAACTTTTTGCCAAGGGATTTTCCCGTTAGCTCTTTTCGCAGCTTTTTTGTTTTTCCTCTCGCTTTTCCAGCCGGTAGCGTCGGCTCGTGATTAATGTGGCAAATGCGCACTTATAAATTATTTATTACTATTGTTCGCATTGTTCTTTGGGGCGTGCACGAATTGGTAAGACATTTAAGCCCATATTTTCAAGTGCCCAACAAAAGGTTTGGGGGAATGGGAGGTATGAGTTTTATTAAAATTTTAATAAATACGTATACTTAATATTCAAGACACGAAATGTCAAAAATAGTCACCCTAGTTCTAAATAAAGCTATAAAGTAGGCCGCTAACTGTGCCAAACTGCCCATTACAAGCCACAGTGTTATCGATAGGTTACAATGTAGATCGATAGACAATGTAGGTACATTGTCATTGCGGAAAAAGTAGGAATATATTCACATTGATAGCATTAGCTTCAGTCTATTTATAATGCTCACCCTAGATCTAAATAAAGCTATAAAGTAGACCGCTAACTGTGCCAAGCTGTCAATTTCAAACCGCTGTGTTATCGATAGATAAGTTACATTGTAGATCGATAGACAATGTAGGCACATTTCCAATGCCGAAAGAGTATAAAGATGTCTGATTTTCTATATTCGTATCATTGGCTATATTATATTCAAGTAGCTGTGTTATCGATATGTTATCGATAGACTCTATAGGCACATCTCTAATGATTTCCTACATTATCTACTCTATCTATCTATCAATTACGAAAATTTCGACAATATTGTGAGCGGTGCTTTGGTAATTGTTATAGCTACAAATTGATGTCCATTTAGTCAGCTCATTTATAATTCAATGATTCAGTCGAGTCCGTTGTCTTTCAAAGAATACATTAAGCCAATTAAATGACAAAGACTGACAAATTGTCGATTCATTGTTGGAACTCAAACTCAATCCCAATCGCCATTTCAATCTCTATTTCTATTTTCGTTGCAGTTGCAGTTGACTGACAGGAAAAAAAAAGAAAGATGAGGAAAGAAAAAAAAAGAAAAGTTTTACTTAATTCTTTATTGGGAAAGTTTTTGTCTCCCTTCCTTTTTCTGTCGGCCATTGAAATTTATTTCGCATGCACTTTTAAATCGAACAAAAATAAATGCCTTCCGCCATATTGTAGCCGTGCCAGGGCGAATGGCAAATGCTGAATGGATGCATGGCCGAGTGAATGTGAATGTGTATTGCTACGAAAAGCAATTGAAAACTTCATCATGGTTACAACAATATTTTCACAGCGAAATTGGCACAAAAATGTTGTCCACGAACTTTTCGCTAGCGTTAGAAAAAGTGCCACAAAAAATATAGAAAAAAAATAAAAACGTTGAGAAGAAGGAAAATACAGCGAACCTGTGAACAAAGTTGTTACTTCACAAAAAAAAGTATGATAGAAAGTACCCATCAAGTGCCACGCCCACAACCACAACAAGAATGCCACGCCCACTGTCACGAATGAAAACTGAATTGATAACATTTTCATTCAGTTTAGCTGCTGCTTTCCTTTCAGTTTGTTTCTCGTTTTATTTTTTTCGTGCACTTTTTTATGCCCCGCCCGAACCAATTTGTAATCTAAACAAGATGGCGGCTGTTTCCACTTCTCCGCCAAAACGCTTTTCTCCACTGCTAAATAACCAAATCCTGTGCGATAAATCGACAGCCAACAAAATGGGGCCAATATGTAAAAATGTCGATTTAATATTAACGCCATAAAATGCAATCAAAGTGAAATCAAAACAAAGAGAGGAGAAGAGAGACAGAGAAAGAGAAAGAGAGAGCAGCTGCTTGGTGGCAGCTTCAGGTTGCCCAGGACGCCGGATGTGGCAGCTTGTTGATGATAAACTCTTATGACCCACATTGCCCCCAAACTGTGGCAACAACAAGAACAACAGAAACAACAGCGACAGCCTCAATGGACGTGGCACACATGTTGGTTGCATCCGCCGGAAGTTTGCCGCAACACTTCGCTCACACCCGCACACTTATCCTACACACATAAATACCCGTTACATACCCTCTACACACTTTCATACACTGAACAAATACGAGTTGTATATTTAAGAAAATATCCATTAAATTTATATCTCCCTAAAATTTTTATAATTTATTTTGTAATCACTGAAAAATTTTACACTTTTTACGCTTCCAAAGAACAAAAGCAAGTTTTATTCAAAAAAGTAGATCTCTTTATTTTATTATATGTATTATATTAAAGATAATACTTTCCACAATTTAAAAGGCAATACTCAAAATATAAAAATGTCATTAAATTTAAGATGAAGACATTTCGCAGTCTGAGAAGATTTGTAGAAAATTCTAAAGAAATCTACTTATAAATATTTTTGGCAAACCACGTCAGAATTAAACTAATTATTTCCTTACATTCAAGAAAACTCGAACTAAAATTAAGATACAGATGATTGAGATTTGAAAAAGCTTATCCAAATTTAAGAAAGTGTTGCCAATTATATATTTCTATCTATGTAGTTGTTTAGAAACGAATTTTTTAATTTAACGACTTTTAGCTGTTTTCTAAACCTAAAATCTTAATCTAAGAATCAAGTATTTTATAGCGCTTGTCGAGCATGATTTCTTTAAGTGTAAGCACAAACACACACTCTCTAACTGTAAACATATGACCACAAACACTTTCAAGTTAGTTATAAACGTTTATCGATATTATGGCACAAGAGGCACCAGCTTGGCTTTGGCCCTGGCGCAAAAGTTTTTGGTGGCACCTCTTCCCCTCAGTTTCTCCCTAGCTCCATATCTTTCTCTCCTCCTTCTCCCTCCCCCTCTCTCTCTGTCCTCAGTACCATCCCCGCTAAAGTTGTGTGCAGACAATGAAATGCAAACAAATCACGTTGGCGAAACTTCAACATGCCGCGAAAAGCGTCGATTTATGGGCGCCAAGTGGAAATATTATCACAACCAAGAGTAGCATTATAGGGAGTCTAAGAGAAGAATAGAGCTGAAGAGAGGAGAGAAGGGAAGGGGGCTGGTGGTAATGGCACCAGCAGTGGCAAGAAGCCAAAACAGAGCACAAGAGTTAACCATGTTTGCTGTCAGTTTGCAGTTGCTTGCCAAAATTGCATGTTGACTGCAATGATTTCTCTCACTTGAGTTTTGCGAAACACCAAAAGTTATATAAGTCAAAATTTAGCAACAGAATTTTGACATAAATTGAGAGCGATGAGCGGACTGAGAGCGCCATAAATCAGAGAAATAAATGTCGACTAACTAATTGTATTTAATAATTTGCAAATACTTTAAGCGCAAACTTTCTAGAGTTAAATTCAATAAATCTTTAAAGATTTTCTGTTCTTTAAGATGTATAATTTCAATTCTTTTCTCCTTCTTTTCCTGACAATTTCCTATTTCTCTATCCATCTCTTTTTCTTTCCCTATTTGAACTCGCATTTATTATTGACTTATTCAAACAATTGGAAATACAGCATAAAAAAACCATTTGGAAAATTCGCGGTTTATTTGGCTGTCATTTTGGCTGACAAACAATGTCAAATGCCAATGCCACGCCCCCACATCCATAACACTGTTCTGCCCTATTTCTAATCCTATTGCCATATAAAAATACGCAGCATAGACTGTCATAAATTTCAATAAAATGTTAAACAAACAACAAAATCAACGCCAATGGCGTAAATGCGAAACGAATTCAAAGCCACAGCTTATATTGGTATACCTTCCTTTCCCTCTTCCCTTTACTCTCCTTGTCGAGCAGCTCCTCAAATAAATATTCCAAATTGTTATAATAAAAACAAGTAGAAAGTTGCCAGTTGGCAGTGCTTGACTAAAAGGTACCCTGTGGAATGAAGACAAGCTTCACAATTTTTTCGACAGAATATTATTTTTTAAAACCTATATTTGGAAACCTTTCTTTATAGAATTAATCAAGAGATCAAACTACATATTTTTAACCGTAAAGTCAATTTATAGAACAAACCGTAATTAAAAATACATTCCACACGAAAATCGGTTCAGTTTTAGCAAAGTTATGAAGTCTAATAACCTAGAGAAAGGTCAACCTTTTCAAATTGTCAAAAATAATGTTTGAAAACTAATATTTTATATGGTTAGATTTAATCAAAATGATAATCCACTTAAAAACCGAGTTAGTTTTGAAAAGTTATGCAAGTTTTAGATCTGGTTACCCATTTTCCTTAAAGAAGTGTGTATTTACAGGGTATAAAAAAAGAAAGAAAAATAATATATGATTTTATTGTGAAATATATTTTGCATTCAACACATTATTCAGCGCGTTTCTGTCAAACAATAACACTACAAAATTTATCACACGCTTCAGTCAAAGAAGGTCTGCGGGTGGAAGAGAGGGAAAAAGACAAATAGTGAA
Organism: Drosophila neotestacea; assembly: GCA_035044365.1. NCBI lineage: Eukaryota > Metazoa > Arthropoda > Insecta > Diptera > Drosophilidae > Drosophila > Drosophila neotestacea. Next base: position 27,350 of record JAWNMD010000714.1, read on the forward strand.
AGGCAAGTAGTAAAAGGGGATGTGGGGAAGAGGGTGTCTAGAGGGCGGTACACCCCAAAGCCCTATTCAAATAGGTTTGCATGACGAATGACAATTTATATCCGATTTGTGAATGTAAAAAATGAATGAATGCAAATATTCATATTCATATTCACATTCACAATTTATATTCTTTATTTTTGCCGCGGCTAATTGCATTTTTAATATAAGCCATAAACAAAAGCGCGAGAAATCCCATTTAAAACAAATATAATAAAATATTAATCCCCCTAAATATTAAAAAAATTGTTTAAAAAATTATCACTTACCCGCCAGCACAGAGGTGGAGTTATGACGTGGATCATAGGGACAGACTGCTTGACCATTCTTGGTCGCCTCTAGCGTGTAGTTACTGTCGTTGATGACGTACGTGTTGCACATGGGACGAAACGAGTTGGTGCCACAAACGAAGAGACGACCTGGCGACGGTACCACCATGATGCGTATATAGTTCTGGCAGGCCTCCTGAAAAATGTACAGGAAAATGGGGAAAATATTTGAGTAAGTGTTAATGCAGTAGAAGCAAAGATAAAAAAGAAATACTAAAAGCTTAAGAAAAAATGGAGAGGAAAATGGAAGAGATATATGTAGGCAGAAATAATGAAATCAGGTAGGTAAGTTCAGAAATTTAAGTAGATAGTTAGATAGATAGACAGGGTCAAAATAAGTGAAAGAAGGCAAAGCCATCTACAGATAGATCGATAGGTAGATAGATCTATAGATAGATATATAGATAGACAGACAGATAGTTAGATAGATAGATAGATAGATAGATAGATAGATCGGATTCAATTGAAAATTCTTATGTTTAAACTAAATAGAAGTGATTGATTAAAACATAAACTGTTGTATGAACAAAATGTATTTCTTCATAAACTGTCAATAAAACTTAGTGAGTACTTAGGAAAATTCACAAGGACTAACAGTGATATTAACACTTGTTTTTGGCAGTTATTTATACTGCGAAATACGTAGTACTGTCAAAGAAATGAGCAAACGAAAAATTAGATACTTGTTAAACTTACAGTTAGTAAATACATATACATACATATATACATATTCACTAGAATAAATATCACATATTTTAAGCAAGTTCTATCTTAATTAGATGACTTTACAAAAAAGCCTGTTATTAGAATACTCAGTTTAAAGTAGCTAATTTATATATCCAATTTAGAAAGGCAATTTGCATCTTCTTTTACTCAAAACTAAATGAATGCACAATATTTTGGAGCTCAGCCAAACAGCGCTCTCATTTTAAACAGAAATGGGATATGAAAAATGGTAGTGAAAATACATATATGTACAAGTGCAGATACGAGTACAAATATGAAATGAAGAGAAAGAGCAAGAGCAATGCCATCAAGTGCTAGCATATGCATATGTTCATCAAAAACGTGCACTTCCGGTTGCCATTTTGGCCTGAAAGTGCAACAGAATGCTACAACTTTCGACTAACGAGGCCGGAAAGAAACCGGGACAGGCTACAGGCCAACTCTGTGTCTGTGTCTGTATCTGTTTCTGTATGTGTACTTAGCATAAATGTTTTGCAAATTGAAATATTTAATGCGTAACAAATACACTTAAATTGCAGTTCGTTGGGAAGAGGGGTGGAGGTGGTGTGTCAAAAGGCAAGAGGCAAGCTAACCAACTTGCAACTCAATAAATATTAAAAGGCAATGCCAACGACGGGGCGGCTCTCAATTCCATTTCACCTCTTGCACTTTGGCATAAAATACGCATACGCAGCGTGTGTTTCCCAACAAAAAGCAAGCAGCATGAAAAGTTTTGCCAGTTGCAAATGCGGCACAGTGCCACGCCCACCGCCCGCCCCCTTTGGTACACAACGGAAGTGCACTGCACTGTGTCATGACAAATGATTTGAAATATTCCCCGGTACACTCAACAACTAGACAACAACAACATTTTCCATTTACCTAGTTGACTCTGTCTCTCTATCTCTCTCTCTCTTTCGCTCTCGCTATGTATTTCACTCTCTCTCTTCTCACTTTGCTAAAATATTTAAACATTTCATATGTTTGCCTACTAATTTTCACAATTTAGCCTCGGCATCGTTTTGCATGTAAACAAAACAAAACACAATCCATGCGCATATTTAGTGTCGTTTGGTTTTTGGTTCTCTCAATTTATTTGTTGCACCACCCTACTCAGATGCACCACCCTACTGTTGGACCCCACTCTAAGCACCTCACTCTATGCCGCAAAAACTGCTCTGCTCTGATTGTTTTCATTTCCTACACGGACTATTTAAAAAGACTAAAAGCCTAGAACATTTTATCTTAAGTTTCAAGTTCACAAATCGTGGCAAAAGTTTAGAATTTATTTTAATAACAAGAAAATAAGGAAATTTTCTTGGAAATGCATAAAATTTAATGTTAAATAAAGCTGGATAATATACAACAAAAAGTCAATTCAAGTGCATACTAAATTTAGTTGTGCCTAAGTTACGACTGTGGGAATATCAGAAGTAAGTTTTATAATTGTGGTAGAAAATAAATTTAAGAAAGTGGAAATGAAATAAATTAAAAGACTGAGACTTTAAGATCTGAATAGTTAATATATATTTCAAAAACTTAAAGACTGTTTTAATTGAGTTGTGAGTCTAGGAAATAATGACATACTAATAATCTGAGCATGAGAACTTAAATTTTGAACGTGTAGAAAACATAACTTCTTCTAGCCCTGTCCATAAAAGTTAATTTACAATCTTTATTTAAATATGTGTATGATTAAGATTCAAAGCATTCTAAACAAAACATAGAATTTTCTAATAGAAATGTTTCATCTTTATGTTAACCTCTTGGATAATTATTTTAGCTAGTTGGTAGTTATACCTAACTAGGGAGTATATTTAAGTTAGTACTCGTAGTTTTTCAAACATTTATATTATGAGATATTATAGTAAACTTTTAAAATAGCTACCTTAAAGTAATGTACATGCATTGTTAGTTAATTTTTCTATTTCTAGTTTTTCTAGTTGGTAGTTATACCTAACTAGGGAGTATATTTAAGATAGTAGTCGTAGTTTTTCAAACATTTATATTATGAGATATTATAGAAAACTTTTAAAATAGCTACCTTAAAGTAATGTACATGCATTGTTAGTTAATTTTTCTATTTTTCTAAGCTTTGTCTGCATTTTATTTTATAATTTTGAAATTTTCTCTCAAATGTTTTATAATTTTAGCTCGCATGCTTTGGGAGCTCGTTGTAACTACTCTCAAAACAGACAACATATTCCATTTCATTTTGTTTATTGTTTTAAATATTTAAACTGTTTGCGCTGCTGCTTTACAGAGTTCTTGTTGTTGTAGTTGTCGTTGTTCTTGTGGTTGTTTTTGTTGTTGTTGGTGGCGTTGCTTAGTTTGTGGTTTGAATGTTGTCAGGCTGTTAGATATAGAGTTGTTGTCGTTGTTGTTGCCATTGCCATTGCCTGGCTTGTGCAGCGTTTTCGCATAAATTTAAATAAATTAACAAAACACATTTTACAACAATTACACAGGCATGCGGCATGTGGAATGAGGTCGCCTGTCGAAAGGGAAACTCTGGACTGGACTGGGAACTGTCACTTGTGCTTTTGTTGTTGTACTTTTCATTATTGCTGTTGTAATTAACAGGAACATAGACAGCGACACACACACAGAGTAGAGCATATACTATAGCATACCATTAGTAAAGTAGGGTATAAGTACTAACAATAGGGGAGAATTCCTAGAATGGCGGTTATGTGAGTAGATTGCAATTAAGTCTACAATTTATTAATTTGCACACTTTTGAAAATTATGGCTGCTGTTTATTGTTTTCAGCTCTGTTTTTAGTTGCTTAATAAATAATTTTGTTTTTTTTGAGTTCATTTATCTCTTCTTTTTTTTACATACTTTAAACTATACAAATTTATGCGCAATTCTTTTTAATTGTTTAGCTTTTAGTTGCTTAATAAATAATGTAGATTTTAAGTTGATTTCCCTTTATAATTTACATATTGTAAATTACACAATGTGCAATAAACTACAATTTGGTGGTTTGGCAAATTGTAATTAGTTTTTAATCAACTAGGAAGACAGTTTATTTTGGGAATTACTAGTTTAACAACGATTACGGGGTATATAAACCATTTGAAGAGATCCTTTAGTATAAATTGTTCTAATTAGTTATATACTAGACCTTTTAATGAAGTACATATTTATAAGACACATGATTCTTATTTTCACCTAATATCATCTTAATTGAAATCACTTCTTAAGTGATCTCTTTTCAGGTATAACTTTTAATTTACATATAAGTATAAAAGTAGTGCTTGTTTAATTAGTTGACAAGTAAGGCATACTTTAAACATTTAAAGTTCCTTGTAGCTTGTCTAAATAATTTAATTTTTTTTAAAGATTTTTTAGCTTAGTGGAATTTTAATTCCTTTTTTGATTGCTTAAATCAAGTATCTAGAGTTACTCATATCTTCTTTGACTCATTCTCATAACTGAAAGCACTTTTGATTCATTCATTTGTGAGAAGACATGACATAATCTCAACTGAGTAAGCAAATAAAGTAAATTTGACATTAATCACGTCGACATGTAAAATTTGTTTGTCAGCTTAAAGTGTGGCAAGCTCAAAAGATGGTAGAGGGAAGGCAGAAGAGCGAGTCAAATGTAGTCCAATTTGGCAAGCAAACGTTTTGGAAAATTTCGGAAATTTTGACATTTGGCATCTTCTTTTTTTGGCATAGAACAAAGTTTAACCAGGACAAGCAGGACATCAATTTAAAGGCATATTTCTACGGTAAGCAGACTTGAAATGCGACTTATGTAACTTCTGACAGCAACCTCACTTTGCAACGCCTACAGGTAGACAACAACTTTTGTTAATGATACGCAAACACAGAGACACAAGAGAGAGTGTACTCAAAATTGAGAATGAGTTGAGGAGATACTTGGTCCTTATTTGCAAATGAGTTGCGCAAAATTGTAAAGCATTTCATTTAATAATTTCCGAGCTGCATGAAAAATGAATGTCAGACAACTTTTTGTACCCGTTACTCGTAAAGTTAAAAGGTAGATTGTATAGGAAGGAATTTGTGTAACAGTTAGTCTTGAGAACGTATCTTTTTATTATGACCAAACATCATTAACAATCGGATGAACATAATAAAAGTTGTGGCTGTTCTTAGTCAACAAGATCTTCTAAATATTTGTAATATACAAATGTATTTAAATAAAAATAACCCATATTTTATATGAAGTAAGAGGTATGTCAGAGTCGAGATCTCGACTACAGCTGTATTTTTCTTTGGAAAACAGAAAACAATTGCCACAGGGCAAAACGAACTCAAACTAAACTCGAACCTGAAACATGAATATTTTTCCAGCATATTAACTGGACTTTTGTCATGCTCTTTTGCTTGTCTTTTTGGCCAGGTTGTGCTTACTAGCTTTTTTGGGTGAGTTTCTAACAATGTTGAAATGTCAGACACAGTAGGAGTAGCATTGTCAAGCTATTAATGAAATGTCCTTCACTTCTCTTTGGCTAAAAGGAGCAACAGTTATATTATAATACCAATTGCTTATTCTACACAAAAAGGTTAAATTTGCTGCCCTTTAAATTTCTCTGTTTAGTTATGAATTTACAAAGCATTTTGTGGCTCATTTATTGGACCAAAAAAATTTCTGGGGTCTTGTCTCGATTGTGGTTGCTGTAGTCAATTCAGTGGTTGACCAAATGTTGAAATGTTCTCGAACTTCTCATTCTCTATATTTCTCAAAGTTCTCCCTTTCTCACTCTCTTTGGTTGTCTCTGTGTTCAACTCATCATTAAGCACTTGACTTGGTTTGCCATAGATGTTTAGTTGCTGCTTTCACAGAAGCAGAAATACAATTTCTCATTCATTTGTGTCCAGCAGCAGAGCCTGGGATCGAGGCACGGCTATTGTTCATTTGGAGTACGGAAGTGCTTTTAATTTATGCACAGGTGGCCAACACTTTCCACACTGACATTCACATTCACATTCACATTCACAAAACACATACACATACACATTCACATCGACTTTGGCCTTCTGTTCGAGACTCTGAGAACGACACGACCGCAAAAGTACTTTGGCATTTTGTTGGCGCTGCCTGTTTCAATCCATCCATCTATCCATGCATCTCCCTCTCTCGCTCATTTATCTCACTTGTTGTTGGCAGTTGAAGTTGGGTTTTAGTGGGGGCGTGGTCCATTCAAATGCGTACATCCATTCAAATCACTCATTTCATTTTGACATTTTGCTCTGGCATTTGGAATTTCATTAATTCTGCTAAAGTCGTTCCCCCATTTTCTTTTCCCCCTCCCTGGCTGCAAGTAATCTGTTGACCTCAGTCCCGCCTCCACCTTCGTTTACGCCTCCAACTACGCTTTTGTTTATTTACTTTTTTCCTTTCTTGCCCAAGGCTTGACCAAATTTCGCCTGCCATTCAAAATTAATCGTCTGTTTGTCTTTCATTTGTACGGCGAGCGTAGGGAAAACCTTTGGCCAACAAAGAAACAATAAGGCCAACAAGGTATTTTATTTTTAGTTGTTGGTCGATTGACATTTAGAATGATTGATTTTAGTTTTTGCGTAAGAAATTCACAGGCAAATAAAACCCAAATAAAGTGTATGCATAGTAGGAATTTTTCAGTAAAATTATTCAAAGCGAGTGAAGCGTTTACGAAAATAAAGAATACGCTTGGTAAAATGATAAAGCAGAGAAGAGAGAGAAAAAGTGATTGAGAGGGAAAAGAGTAAAGAAAGCACATGAAAGAGAGAAAAAATGTAAGATGGAGAGAAAAGTATTGAAGTATACAGTGCGTATGCGTAATCTACAAGTACCATAAGATAACTACCATTAAAACGTTTATGAATTTGATGAAAAGAAGAATAAAAATAGTTAAAAGTATTACAAGAGGTTGAGTAGAAGAAAGAGAAATGGTGAGAAAGAGACAGAGGCATACATAGTGTTGCGGAATGACACATAACGTATACGCAACGTTGGCTGCCAACTGAACCTTTACAAATGCCAAACAAAGCACAATCCAAAACTTATTTATTATTAAATAATTTCTCACACACGTATAATGAATTATACTACACTTTTAATATTTCCTGCATGCCGCAGATAATTGTTGTATATTTTATTTTTTTTATTGATTTTCCCGAAACACAATTAAAATTTCTACGCAAATATTTTGCAAATATGCAAAGTTTGTGTGCAAATATTTTGGGACCCAGAGCGTGACGGCCTTAATATTTACCTTAAACAATTTAATCAAATATTTTAACTTGGTTTTATTAATTAATTCACGCCATATGCACACACATACACACACACACACACACACACACATACAGGCCCAGCCACAAACACACACAGTAGATTGTTCTGAACATTCAGCTGACCGCATTTAATGTTCATTTTATTCGACCATTTCAGGATTTTCGGCCACAGGGGAAGGGAGGGGTGGGGAAAGGCAGCTATTGGGTTGAATCTGGCTGACCGATTGCTCATTTCTCGCCCTGTCAAAAAAAGGGGCGTGGCCTCGGAGGCTGTGGATTGACGCCTGGCCGAGTGTCAAGCGTCGCTTTTTACCGCTGTTTACGCAAGTTTAATAAAACATTGCGGCAAATAATAAATCAATTAAAAATTTACAACGACCAGCGGCAACGACAATGCAAATACGTTCATGCATAAGTGTTTGTATGTATGTATTTAACGGTGCAGCTATAATCACACCTATAGGTGTGTAAGTGTGTGTGTGTGTGAAAAATCCATATCCGCGATACGGTCAAAAGTAAAGCGCTTTGATATCCCAACTTGGCAGCATCCGGTTCGCAATTTTTACAAAATGGCTGCCATTATGGGTTTTAAACAAATAAGGATGATGCGGATGAGATGAGCGACTAGGTGATACCCCGTAAAAAGCTTTAACGTGATTTTAGTTGCAGCAAAATATCTGATTTCCAGCTGAGTTCGTTTAAAGTAGAAAATCTGAACAGGAAAATAAATTATTGTATTTTTATAGAGCTCTCTTAGAGCTCTCTTCTCTCTCTTCCTAAAATTGCTAAATTACAAAGATAATACACATATTTTTAACTGTCTAATAGTTATGTTATAGTCTGATTAAAATAATAAATATGCTTCTTTATACTATGCTCTTCAACTAAACCATATACATCTTATATATTATATCTGAATTTACTTAGGATAATGAGCTACTGAGCTAAACCAAGTTATTATTATATTCTACCGATTAACTTATGTATACCCTTTAACAAATAAACAAGTTAATAAATAATAAGTGGCTTGTTAATAATGTTATCTATTTACACCATTTTTTATCTTTGAGTGGTTATGAAATAGAATAAAATATGAATTTTTTTTATAATACTATAGCGACTGGCTCGCAGATGTCCCGTGAAATATAGTCTAGTCTACTTTTTACTAACTTAAACGCATATTAATTTGTTCAGATGAATGGCTCATTTATTATCATTAATACTCTTTAGAACTTGCATCTGTTAACAGGGTATTCAAAAAGAAAACAACACGAGTCCGTCCATTTTGAGGCGCGTTATTAAAATGAACAGGTTTTCCTTTTTTTATTTCTTGTTGCTTTTTTGGCCACGCTTTACAAATTTTACAGCCATGAATTTTTTGCTCTCTCCAAACAATTGGCCTTAAAATATTCAGCGTAAATGAGAAAAGTTTTTGGCGTGTCTCGTTTGTTTGTTTGTTTGTTCGTCTGCTTTTATTTAATTTTTTTTGTTCTTTTATACTGGTCAAATTATTTGCAGTGTTGCGTAACGCGACGCATTTAAGTGATGGCGACCGCAATTTGCAGTGATGTAACAAATTGTTTAAAGTCGCTTTCATAACAAATTGTAGAACAAGTTCTAACATTAAATTAGATGCAGCTAGTTTAACAGACCATTAAACTCTGGCATAACCTCGACATAAATCATTCTATGATTTGTTCAGGTTAGTTTAAGGAAGGTTAACCAACACTGAGTGTTAGATAAGGCATCGCGTGATTTGTTAAAATTTCTCTGGTTACTCTAATTGCATTTGGCGATTATTCTATCTCCATTAGCCAGTCTAAAATTAGCCAAAATGTAAGCTAATTAAAATTGTAAATTTTGAACTTTTCATTAGGCGCATATAATATGCAAAAAAAAACAATGAAAACAATTGCAAATTCATTACTACCTTTTTTTTTTTGGAACGCAACCTTTTGTGCAAAATGGGCAACTTACACGCCACATGCCACACAAGGGGGCAAGTAGAGATTTAGTCGCATTGCAACCCTTTTGTTGAATGTTGGCAAAGAAAAGAAATATAAAAATAAAAAGGAAAGGCTAATTCTTTCCTTTGGCCAACTTGACGCTATAAATAACAAGCTAGGGAGTCAAGTCAAGTGAAGCAAATTGAGTTCAACAAATTACACCTGCTTCTAGTTATTGCAGCATTGTACTCTCTCTATGTGTGTATGTGTGTGTGTGTGTGTTTGGGGCAACAACAAGTGTTGCTTAATTACGTCAGCGCCAGCAATGCCAGAAGTGCACTTGAGCATGCAACAAGAGTGTGCGAGAGCGAGAGAGATAGAGAGTTGGGAAATGGCGGCATGTCCTTCATTTCTCCTTGCGGTGCTGCGCCATTTTGTTTACTTGACCGGAAACGGAAGGCGAAGCCAACGAACAACGAGCAACAACAGTGGAAGAAGCAGCAGCAACAGCAGCTGCTGCTGTGCTTGCCAATAAACCGAATTAAACTCGAAAATGTTTTGCCATTTCCATTAACCAAGATAGAAAGTTCATTTCGGGCTTTGCTTATAAGCCAAATCTAGCTTTCGTTTCCACTTTTAGCACTTTTCTTAATGGGTCAACTGGGCTAGAAATGCAAACAATAAATTTATTTCGATTTCTCAGCCATGCCACAAAACAGCAAAAGAAAAAAAAACAAATAAAAAATGCAAAAAGTTGCATAAATCAATTTCCCTAAAGTTGCAGCAGTTGCTCACATTTGTAGCGCGATAAAACTTTAGACAGAGTGAAAGAGAGAGGAAGTGGGAGGGAGGAGGAGGAAAACATTTTATTGCTTTGTTTTTCTTTTCATTTTCATTTTCTTAGCTCGCAAAGTTGTCGCTGCAACGGAAGCTTTTTGCCCCAAAACAACTTGCAACCACGAAAAATACAAATTGCAATGGAAATGGAAATGGAAAACGAAAATAGAAATTATCATCAAGTCAAATACTGAAAAGTTTATCGATATTTGCAAATACAACACTTTTCTGCATGTTGATGAATGGAAGATGGATAACTCTGAAATTCGCATTGAAGTGAAGAATTTTGTTTGTACTAAAAGATTTTAATTAAGATTGATGGAACATATCCTTATGATAGGAGTATAACACCCTGTCACTCTATATAATAATGCCAAATATATTTGGAAAAATTTCTTAGAGGAATGGTTTATCTATAAGAATTATTGAACTATTCAATTAACAAGGCTTTTATGAAAATAATTATACCAAATGAAAAATATGAAAAAGTCCATTTGGAAAAGTTGTGTAGAGAATTTCATATGCATTTATCTAGGCAAGCATAATTAAAGATTAATTTAAAGTCAACTGAAAGAACTGTCTTTGATTATTTCAAAAATCATTTACTCACCTCATCTTTGCCCTTGACGAGACACATTTTGGTATCATCCTCCGGCGACGTCCACACAAGACGTTGTTGCTCCGCGAGATCATGTATGCTTAAATTAAATACGGTATTTCTGAAAAGGAAGAGAAAGAGAAAATGATATAGAAGTGATTGTAAATAGATATACATTTAATTTGGCATTATTTAAAAATCATTTTTAGCAAGAATGCAAATGAGCAAAATGGGAACAACAGTTTGGTTGGCCAAACTTGTGGTTTCATTAATTAAAATATTAATTAAAATTCATTTGACCTTTGAGCCACAACCAACACGTCTCGTGCTGGGTCAGGTTGCTTTGCCCAGACCCAGAACCCACAACCCAAACCAATAATGCCAAAATGTATGCAAAAAATTCCAAAATTCTCGTTAATAAAATTTTGCTTCAACACATACACACACACACACTCACACTCACAAACACATGCATGCGAGCTTAACGAATGTGTGTTTAAAAGCATAATATTATGGCATGAGGGGCGACAAGGCGAGGCATGTGAGGTAAACAGAAATTTCATAAAATCAACTCATTGATTATTGAAACCACAACTACGTGTGTGTGGTGTGTGTGAGTGAGTGTGTGCATGTGTGAGTGCACTTTGGTCGAATATTTTATGGTTGCCGTGTCATGCCGTGGCAAAATGAGACCGAGGCAATCGAATTCTAACCACCTAAGCTAGCTCTGAACCACCTAACGAACCACCTGAAAAATGAACCACCTCAAAAACATCGACAGCAGCAGCAACCTTATCGAAACTTCCGGAGTTTTTCGGGTTGAATGCAGCAAAGAGTGCGGAAAATTTAAAATAAATATGTAGTTAACTTTGCATAGAAAGCAAAGGCAAATTGGCCCAGGGTTGTATCCGACTATCCAACTACTCGATAGGAGCGGGTCGTGGGCCAAATGATGCGGTTAAAAGTGAATCTCTTTGGTAACAAAGTTCCAAGATGCCAAGCAGTTGTGATAATATTAAAAAAAGACCCTTTTTCTGCTGAATGCATTCCGACTTTTTTGTGGGGAGCGCAAGTAACAATTTAACATCATCAAAGTAAGGCAGAGGAAGATACTAGTTGGAGAGAAGAGGGAACGAAAATTAGAAAGAAATAATTGGGAATAAAAAGATAGTAATTAGGTTGGTTCGTGGAGTTTTTACAAGAATCTGCAGTTCTTAAAAAAGTGGCTGCAAGCCTTTTTTTATCTAAGATATAAAAGTTTTGTATGTATTTTTTATCAGGCTGTTTTCTGCCTTGCCTAAAAAACATTTTACTAATTTTTCTTAAACTATCAAAAGTGATTGCATACTTCTTTGCTCGCTTTCCTCTTTTCTGCTTCCTTTCAAAACCCTTCTCTGTATTCCTCGATATTGCTTTTTTTCCATTTTCCACTATCATTATGTGCTCCCATTTTAACGGCATATTTTTAGTTGTGCCCCGTATGTGACAACCGTGTGCAATAATGTTTTGAGAGTTTTGTTGGCGCTTTGCCATTGCAACGTTATCCACAGACGCCCCAAAATGTGGCAACATTTCGTTGCATGCACCCTCTGTGTGTGTGTGTGTGTGTGTTGGTTGATGGCATGGCCAATGCAAGCAGCGAGAAAAAAAATATAGTGCCTACAGTAAAGCATGCTCGACTGTGTTAGACCCTACACTTATGGGGAAAAGTAAATAGTGCTGAAAATTAAATAATACTTATGAAAATGAACATAAGATCATTTATAATATATATTATTATATATAATATATAATAATTTTGAAATAATTATACTTGATAGTGTTTCTCTTCATCTTCCTTTGGTCCGACGCTGTGTAAAATTGTTTGTTGAATAACTTCAGAGTGTATAATTCGATTGAAATGAAATTTACAGGACAGATCCGAACTAGAAGAATATAAATATATTGTTCACCACACCTTCTTCTGCCTGTTATGGACCTTTTATCAATTAATACACCCTTATTACCATTTTAAGTACAGGGTATGGCACACGGTCCACTTTGTTAGGCAGTCGAATTAATGGATGTGATTGCAATGGGCGCAAGAGAATACCACAGGGAACAGGACACACATCTCTCTCTCTTTCTCTCTCTGTCTTTCTCTTCTTTCTCTCTCGCTGTGGCATTGTTTGGCAATTATGCAGCGCGTTTTAATTATGACAACAGCGGGAAAACAACGACAACAACAGCAAAAGGCAACTTCAAACGAAACGAGCGAATGCAACCCTGCGGTTTTACAGTTAACTTCGCTGCAGTTTGCACTTTTGTTGCCTGTTGTTGTCAGCAGCGTATAAATATAAAATGTCCTGAACGAAATTAGCATATAAGTGGAGTGGGAAAAGCGGTAGATAAGAAGAGGAGGAGGGGAAGGAGAGCGAGGATACTGCCAAAGCGCGGCAGGTGGCGCTGTGTCGTTGAGTGCCAAAAAGCGTAAAATGAAACGGCAACAGAAAAAAGAAATAGCTGCTGCAGTGTTGCCTTCTCAATCCATTTCCTGATAGATCTGTCTTTTTAAAGACTAGCTGGGAAAAATATTAAACATACCCGAAATTTTTCCCGCTTTATAAAGTCTAAAATTTATTTACAAAATAAATAGAAATAATGTTCGCCCTATATAGAGCTTTTTGTCCAAAGTTTCTGTTTTTTTTTCAATTAAATTCAAATTCAGATTCATTTAATTTTCGTTCTATTTTCTGCCCTCTTTTTCTGAATAAATAATCAGTTTTTATCTAATTTTTAATGTAGAATGTCCAATATTGTGTCCTTATATTTAATTTTTTTTAAATGGTATGTCCTGTTTTCCTGGCAAGTAGTTGGCAACACTGCTGTGTTGCTATAGTCGGCAGCACTTACATATATAAACCCGAAGCCAAGCCAGCACATAAACACTTTAACGCACTGCTTAACGTACACACACAAACATACATACAGCAATGATATTTACGCGTGAAGAGAGCAGCTTGATAGGAGAGCAAAGCAAAGCGGTGCAGAGCAGAGACAACGTTATCTGTAGTCAAAACGTGTAAGTGAGATGGTGAGAGAGGGAGGGAGAGGAGAGTGCAGTGTGGAGTGTGGAACACATTCTATAGAATGCATTTGGCGTAAAAACCGCGTCCATAAATATTTTCCACACCGTAGCTTGTTACTGTTGTTAGTGTTGTTGTTGTTCTGGCTGCAAGCAGTGTTGCCGCTGGCGTACGCAACGATTACGTAGGATTTTCACTGCTTTGCACATGTTTTGTTGTAGTTGCGCATTTAGCTGCATTGCAGTTGATTCTCTTGTTGTTGTTGTTATTGTTGTTGTTGCTCTCATGTTAGCTTAACTTTGCAACTTAAATGCAGTTCACGTTCATATATGTACGTAAAGAAGTTTATATTCCAGCAGAGTAAATCAAAGCCCATGAAACGCTTAAGCTCCTTATAGCAGTTATCGATAACAATGTACATAAAAAAGGATAACGATTGTTTTCATAGAGTATTTAGGCATAAGCTCTTTAAAGCAGCTATCGATAACATTGTCAAAATGTAAGCATAAAGGCATAGCCAAGTAATTGTATAATTTTTTTCCAATGAAAAAATGTTCCGAATATTTTTGAAAAACACAAAGTAGCTTCATTTTAAATGGTATATTTTTTTAGCATATTTCTAAACATACTTAATTGAGTTTGTAGTTATATTTGCTTATTCTTGTCTGAACAAGATAGAAAGCTTAAGATCCATTTGGTAGTTTTGAATAAAAAATTCAAATATGTCATTCGTTTTCTTTGTTCAAAACCAAATACTTTATTTTTCTCTCTGTCTGCATTTCAAATATTTAAATCTGTTATTCCACTTCAGTCGAATCTATTAATGAAAATCGCACAATATCCATTTCGTTGTTTTATGCTAATGTTTTTGAATTAGAATAAAATCTGCACATATGTATGTACTATTTGGTTAAATGTCACATTGAATGCATTTTGTATTTGAATATGGTTCTCGATTTATTCATGAGGGCAACGAGTCGCACAAGTTGGCAACCGCGAATCATTTCTAGCCTGACAGCATTCAAAACCGCAGATATTTGCAGCTCTGGCCATCAAATGCCTCACTGAATTTTTGGTCGATGTATTTGCCTGATTTGCCTAGTTATCACACACAGACACACACGCACAAACCCACGCTCACACAGACAAACAAATACCCATTCATAGCACTCATTTTAATTCAAGTATTTATGGGTCTGTTACGTAGAAATGAGCGTTATTCGCAATTTGAAATATTTAAATTGCAATTTTAACCAAGTGGTTTTCAATGGTTTCCAAATTGTTATTATTGAAAACGTTACTATTTTAAAATAATGCATATAGAGCTAACAATTTTTGATCAAATAAAAGAGGTCTTAAATTGAGCATTATAAGCATAAATTGCAAATATTCATATGTACATTTTCATTTATTTTATTTATTTAGTAATCAACTGTGAGCAGAATTAATTTTGATTTTAGAAATTAAAATATCGTTGATGAAATTCTTTTTACTAAAAACAGTTGATTTAATTAAACTATTTATTTATTAGGCTACAAATATTGCAATAAGTTATATAATGATAATATAAATGATGATATAAAGTCCAAAATGTAAAGTTTAATATTATGAAATTGAAATATTAATAATGAAATTCTGGGTGCTGCTTCGACGCATTTTATGACTTCAGCTGTTGCCTTGGCAAAGCAAAAACCCATTCACATGATTTCGCCATAATTTTAAAATGATGTGTAACAAGTCATCATTTTCATTTTTATTTCCATTGAAAACACATTTCTTTATTTTGCAAAATGCGCGTCTAGGATGCTCTTAAAAAAGAAAAGGGACATGAAATGTTCGTTTGGGGTGTTGGGACCCTTTTCAAATGTTGGCAAAACAGCAACAAAACAAAAGCCACATGCACATAAATAACGGCATTGTGGTTGACGGGCTTTCAAAGACGTTAAAACTGCAGGGCAAGAGCAACAGCAAAGAAGGAGCGTGAATTGGAATGAGATGCCATAAAGTAGATTGAGGAAACCTTGCTTCGTCGGAAAACAAAACATAAGAAACAAATAAAAATCATCATCACTGCGCTGCCGCCATTTTGTGGCTTGACCCACAAAAAAGTATCAAGTAGACAAAACAGAAACAAACAAAGCCAAAAAGCAACAACAACAACAAAAACAGCCAAAAGCCACAACCTCCCTTCTTCCATTTTCCATTTCCCATTTCCCATTTTTGGGACTGCTGTCTAGACCCGAAAGAAACATGCAAATTGCTCATACGACGCGTTGACGCAAAGATGGCCCAAGGCGAACGACAATGAAGCAAAATCGAATCAAAAAGAACACAACCATTGAGCTACTGAGCCAACCACCCACACAGCCACCCAACACATAGCGTATGACCTTGGATACTGAAATGTATCCATTTGGTTGCTTTGCGACGCGGTCGCTCATCATTATCCAACACGGAGCTATCTTTCGGGCCAAGTTCTTTGCCGAGTCCTTTGCGTGTGGCCAATAAAATGTGAGAATTTATTATGCACTGCCAAGCAGATCGCACATATTTATTACACACTCTCGCTCTTTGTGCATGGCAACCAAACACGATGAATATAAATTATGCATTTTTTTTCTTGCCTATGCCTACTTCAGATCTGATTAATTTTCATGTTTTGCTTTTTTTCTTCCACTCCCACATTTTTCCAACATTTTTTGATCCACTTATGCATCTGCCATTGTCACATTTTGACGATAGAAAAAAATAACTGAAGAGAAGTGGAACATTACGCGTTTGTTGATGCTTTGCTTGGGAAATTTAAGCATCATTAGCGCCATTTGAATAATGTTCATAATTTATTTGTTATGCCACTTGATTATTTATTAGCAACTGCACGCGCTTTGGAAAAATTGTTAAGCATTGCATTATAGACTGTGTGTGTGTGACATGATTTAACAGAGCGTTAAGCAATTTGTTATACAAGCTAATCCCAAAACTTATTATTGTATAATCTTACTCGAATTTCGGTTAAAAAAAAAGAAGGAAATCTGATGTGTTTCGTATTACAGCGAAGTTTGTGAGTAAATTAGGGATTGGAATTTGGAAAAGTACTTCAATTAATAGCAGCAGAAGTTAATTGAATTTCTTCAAAAGAATTAAGTAATTTAGCAGCATATAATTTGAGTAAAGAAAAATGTATAATGAAATTGCAATTATTGACACGATTTTGTTCTTACAGAAAAGACTCAAAGTTGTGAGTTGAAATTAGAATCTGAAATCGACAGGAATTTTATTAAATTTTATACACTTGAGCAATTAGTCAAAAGTTCCAGCAATAAATATAGCATACTTTTTGGAGAAAGTGGGTAAGTAAAAGTAGCTTTTAAAAAAAAGTTATTTTATTAAATTTCGTTCTTCACGTGCAATTTAAAATAATATATATTCGGCACTTAACAAATGGTTTGTAAAATAAATTAAATTCATTTAACTTTCAATATAATTTAATTTATTCATTTCAAAACGCAATAAAATATATAGCATACTTTTTTGTGAAATTTGGATACAACTTATCTTTAAAGAAAAACTATCAGAGCTTTCAGATATTATATTCTGTGCTGAAAGTGTTATCCAGAATGTGCTTCTATATATGTTCTAATCACTTACATATTCACCTAAAATAACAAAGATTTTCTGCAGCTTTGTCAACAAATTAGAAACACATCAAAAAGTTTTTGACCAAATTGTCAGACCTCTCTTTCTCTCTTTCTCTCTCTCTCTGCAATTCGATTAGCAAAGTTTTTGACCAGGTTTTCCAAAGAAATAACTGAACACACAATTGGCAAACTCACTGACAGATCTCTCACTTCATTTCTCTCTCTCTCTGTCTCCTCTCCCTTTCTCTATGGCTGTCACTCTCTTTGTCGCCTGCCAGTTACCACTTGCCACTTGCCACAATCCGAGTTGCAAGTTGTTTGCCTTCCATGAATTTCTCACCTTTTTGGGCCCATTGCACGTGCTGAGAATCGAATCGCTTGCAATTGAGATGGCAAATTGCGGCACTTTACAAATGTGATTCATAGAGGGAGACAGTTGTAGGAGTTGGAGTTGGAAATGAAGATGGAGTAGGAGCTGAACCTAGAAAATGCACCAGCTGGCAGTCAATGCCAATCGTAGTTACCGTACTCTAACTCACAACTCTCAGTCAACTTTCAATGTCACACGTCATCAAACTTTGCGCTACTTTGCCAGCAGTTGCTGCAGGTCTGAAAGCATTCCCTTACCTATCCTTATCCCTATTGCTATTCCTATTATCATTCCCTTTACTCTTTTCCATCTTTGCATGCTGCATTCAGTTTTCCAACGCCTGCACACTTGAGGTTTGAAAAGAAGTTGACTTTGGCCGAGAGCATAGGATTTGACAGCCTTTGTTCGAAATTCCCTTTCCTCTCTTCCTCCCCTTTTCCTGCACCATTCCACACGTTTGAGTTGCATTCATGTTGGCAGCAGTGACGACGCCAACGCGTATAACGTTAAATGGCTTTTCTGTATGGCCAAAATTCAAAGCGAATCAAGCAAATTTTCACCGATATGGCAACGCCTTATGCATTTTCTTGTATATCGCTTGGCAGCTGGACAAAGTTAAAAGTTTGCTGTCAATGTCCCCGTCATTTGCCATATGTTTCCCTGAAACTTTCCTCATATTTCCTCACAATAGCCTTGTGTTACCCCATTTACAGCATCTACTCATATTGAATTACATGTATGCGCAATTTCAGCCAATGCAGCAAAATTATCTAAGCACAGCACAGAAGTTTCTCAGCTTTAACTTCTATCTGTGTAGTTAAATATTCTAAAACTAACTATAGGGTTTTTTTTGTTAGTTAAAGCATCTGTAGTGTTGCCATTTATTCCATTTAAACTGTTGTTTTGAATTTGTATATGTATGAAACCTGATTTTAATTAAGTCAAACTGCATGATAAAAGTACAGTCTATTTAACACTTGTAAGTCAAATACTTTTATTTGGCAGCGTTGCCACCTGATCCACTCTATTTGTAGATTCTTTTTCAATTCAATTATCATTTCAGAAGATAACAAATTTTACACTTAATCACACAGCGTTGTGTTATTTTATTGCAAGTGAAAATTATGCAATTTCAATTTGTAACTTATATTCAGATTGCAGCATTTCTGTTGGTAAGAGAGATATCAGCCACGCAGCGTTGCCACTTGTTCCAACTGATGCATTCATTCGAATAGCTGTCAGAACCAATGCTTGACCCCATCTCTCAATCTCTCAGCCTGTCCCATCGATTGGTTAGCTTGTGCATCGAATTGACGGTTTGAATTTCATGATATTGACCAACGTTTTTCTTTAGAGCCCCTACAAACTCAAGGGGGTCGGGGGGCATTGCCCTGCTCTTTCACTCTTTGCTTATGCTATCTCATTCTATTTCCGACTCCCTCGTCAGCACTCAATGCAAGCAGAAAATGTCGAAACTGTCAAATGCCAAAAAGCAAAATGTGAATGCCATTGAGCTGTGAGAAGTTACTGAGGAACGAGGAACGAGACTTGGAATCCTGGATCCGGGTGGCAGGTACAGCTCGCAGTTGGAAATGGAGATGGAAGCTTGATTTCGACATTTGCCATTGCCCAGTGCTCACCTGTGGCCATATGTCACCATTGGCTCAATTTCAGTTGAAGCCCTGACCAACGGCCAAACATGTCAAAGCGAATTGCTTTTGTTGGTTAGCCTCGATTCTGAGTTTGAGTTGGAGTTGGAGTTCGAGGCCCAGATCCATTGCCAATCCCAGTTACAGTCCGATTCATAAGCATGATTAAAGTCCAAGTGCAGCATACTCTACTACTCTTCACTGAGCCAATTATCTACAACCTCTTCTCTATCCATGGACTACATAAAATATTAGCTACAGGTCACTCATTTCCAATTTGTCAGGCTTTGCTCGCATTTCCAAAGAGCTTTTAGTCGCATCAAAGGTCCATTTTCCCCTATATCTTCCTCTTTCTCCAACTGCATTTGCCAGATTTGGATTTCTCCCAACGTTTCGAAACGTTTGCATATTTTAAGCATAAAATTTGAAAATCAGTTAACAGAGCACATCCCTTTTCTCTACCTCGTTTCCTCGACAAATTCAATTTGGCTAATGAATGCAATATTAATTACTTATAACAATAAAGCCAAATCCTTTTCCCATTTCCTTCTCTCTTACTTTCTCTCTGTCTCTCTCTCTCTCTCTCTCTGTTATGCCTCAAGATGTTTGCCATTTATGAGGGTTATTATTACCAAAAGTTTTGTGATTTGCATAAAACGACAAAGGAAATTGCTAGCATACGAATAATTTATCATTTGTGTGACTGCAAGCACTAATTAGGTTAAAATTCTGAATGATTTTTGGAGTTTGAAAACCAAAACTTAAAATATATTAATTTAGATTTAATATCGATTGTTGAGATAACAAAAAGGATTATAGGATTTCTTGCTGCTCAAAAATGTCTGCAATATTTGAATCCCCTCTTTAAAGCACTTTATTACACTCCGTAGAAATTATAATATAAACATGGCAGATCGGTATAGTTAGCTAGTGGATATCGTACTTATAAAGCAATACGAGATAGGATTTAGTAGAGAAGGTTAAAAACAGGCATAGCTTCAAATACATTTAAGTGATATTGATGGGATTAAATGGAAAGGTTAAAAGTAATAAAAGGGAACAATTATCACCAAAATAGGCATTCTTTTTTGGCAACTGTTCGTATTGTAGATTTTCTTTTTCTGGACTTCATAAAAGTCTATGTGCATAAATTGGTTAATCTAGCTTTTATGGTGTTAATATAAAATTTAAAATCCAGCTGATTAATAGGCAGTACAGTATAGAGAATAATAGCGATGAGATTGTTTGTCAACTAGTGATGATAATTTTCAGAGCAGCTAGATGTTAATACAGAGTTGTTTTTAACACTTTCCTCCAGCATTACATTCTCTATTCACCAGATACTTCTCATTTTCTACAAGTAGAGCAGCAGTCCTTAATAAATACAACCACTATGTATAGTATATTTGTAGCGCCCACTGACATCATTGATGCTCCATTGTGCTCAAGAATCAGGCACACTTTCGTCTAAAAATTGTCAAATTGTCAAAATTGTATCTCAGCTTGAAAGGCGCTAAACAATGGTTAACAATGAAAGCCTCTTGCTTCAAACCTCATTGTTAACCAGTAGAAGAGAAAGAGAAGAAGCAGAGTGTGAAAGGACATTTGTTTCACAATTCAATCTACAATCTTCAATCAAGCTGGGTGAATAAAAAGAGAGGAGAGACTGTATTCCACCGCAGATTAAAATCATAGAGGGGAAAAAAAGAAGAGGACAAGACGCCTTGATAAAAATCGCATGAAAATTCATTTCGGGTAGCCGCGAGTCCCATGAGGTATGCAACACAGTTGCACATCGCGTATGCGTATAAATCGCACCAAATTAGCCGACGATTGTTGTGCACACACTCACACACCGACACACACAAGCGGAAATGAATTTGTGGCGCAAAAATGATTGTTGCACAGTTGCACAAAGGCAAAGAATGAAATGAAATAAAAAGATGGACGCAACAAAAATTGCAATTGTGTGTGTGGCATGTGTGCGTGGCATGTGTGTGTTGCAAGCGTGTGTGTAAACGAATTTGTGCTACAACTGAAAAACGCCAAAGGGAAATTGCATACACAAAATTGAATTGCCAAAACACAGTAGTGCATAGTGGTTGGAACACAATTTGAAGAGTATAAAAAGGAATATAAAACAATTCAAAGACTTGAATTAATAAAGTAGAAATTCTTAATGAGAATATAAGAAGTTGAACATGTTCTTCTCAGAAATAAACTTGGTTGGACAAAATGTAGACCCTGTACCTTATTTCTTGTCTTTTCAGTAATACATTTAAAATGTTTACCTCAAACTTATTTTTATATTTTCGACTTCAAACCTCTTAATAATTTTCTTGTCAACTGTGGATGTAAATTAATTTGAGAGTAGTGCATTGTTTTTGAAGGGAATTCTTGTAGTTTAATGATATAAGACAATTAAAATGAAATTATATAATACAAATGAGTAAAAAGTTTAGCTAAAGAAAAAAGATAGTCTATAAACAAATGCAAGAATCAAAATAATAAAATACTCATAGATTTTTAAAAGTAATATGCTTGTAACTTTGTTAAAAATATATTCTTAGTTTTCAGAATGTTACAAAATTATTTGTTCAATTTTTAAAATCGATATTGATCGAGTTTACTTGCAATGTGTGCCACTGTGCAGCAGGCCAGTGCACACTGAAAAAAGACCTTAAAAGCCAAAAAGATAGGCCGACATATGCCACGATAGAAAGAGAGAGAGAGAGATAGATAGAAAGAGGGTAAATTAGAGAGAGGTAGGGAACGAAAGAGGAGCCAAGCATTGAAATGGTTTTTTCGTTTAGCCATTTTATTTCCGCCTTTGTCGCCATTCATTCGATTGCCAACTTGATGCCAACAACTGTGACAAGGACGACCAAAAGGAAGAACAGGAGCAGGATAGAGAGAGAGAGAGAGAGAGAGAGGGAGCTGGAGAAACGAGAACATTGCTGCACATACATATGCCGACTTAATGTGTTAACCCAATTTTCATGTTGAGCGCTCGACAGGCAAAGAGAAAACCCTCGAAAATAGATCAGATAAAGGGAAGCGCCGAAATCCGTGAATAACAAATTTAACGCTGAATTACGATTAAGATTATTTGCCAGTCAAGAAGTTCCATGGGAATTAACGAGTCGAGTAGAAGGTCGAAGCCCACATGCAATTTGCCTTAAATAGCTGAAAAGTCAAGTGGGGGAAAGTGGGAAAAATGGTGGAAAGTGTAGAAATAAGTTTACAAGGCCTTTGGCTGATTTGCATAAGTGACTTGTGTTCCGACTTGTGAAACGGGAAACGAAGGATTAAAGCGATTCCAAATCCCGATGATGACGAGGATACTTAGCACAGACTTTAACGTTGACAATTAGATTGAATTTCCTTTTGACAATATGAATGTCAAAACTTTCGCTACTCAGTTTGGCTGACATTGCCATAAAGTTTTCTCATAATTACAAAAGCGCAGTTGAACTTATAATTTGAAATGAACTCATTTTCTTTAGAAAGAATATCTTAATTTACATTTGATACCAGTCACCAGTCAGTTTATAACATTTTATATATATTGATTCCACATTTTGTAGGTCAAATGATTTATGGGTTTTACGATTAAAAGACAACATTCGGTTACTTAGAATTTATAGTCAAATACTTTAAGTATCCTTGCGGTTACTCCAATAAAGGCGTACTCCCATTTTAAAGAGTACCGAGTTTAAAAATACCTTTTACATTTATTTTTACAATTCTAAAGATTTAACAATCTAGAATTTACTAACACTCAACTCATACCATTTGCTTTCCAGTTGAAACACTTCTTTTTGACATTGTGCCTTTCGTTTTCAATCAATTCGGTCATGATTAAATTTGACTCAAGGGGGAATAAAGAAAAAACTGATTACCTGCTAAAATTTGTGGCCTGTTTCCTCTTCTGTTTCCCATATTATTCCTCCCATTTTTCCTTTGCGTAAGCTGCTGTTTTTGGCAACTTAACAAATTCACTTTGACTTTGCATAGGACGCGTTGTAGATTTGGGATTGGAATTGAATAAAGTGTAGGAAAGTACCTGCTGCTTGGCTACCAGGCAGGTGTGTGAATATTTTTGTGCTTTCTTTTAGCTTCCTTTCCTTTTCCGTTATTTCATTTCTGTTTCTCTTTCTTTGGCATTTTCCTGTTCCCTTTTTACCGACATTGTTCATGACGTTTCACATGCAAAACGCGTGTCACATTCGCATTTCCGCCCTGTCATGCTAGTTTAGTAGGGTGCCTTACGCATACATATTTGAGTAGGCTACCCCTCTTATACACACACACACGTGTAACAGTGTTGGTAGTTTAGCATTTTGTAGGCTAGATCTGGCTTATTTGTCAATAAGCGAGCATATAAATTTTTCCGAAAGCTTTCAGTCAAAGACCTAGCCAATTTGAAAGTGAATTTAGCTTAAAATTATAAGAAAAGATTCATACCCTCGTGTGAAAAAGTCTTATCGGAATACTGATTCTGTATCATATTAAGAACACCCGGAAATTTCTTTTATCAAGGGGTCTTTGAACTCATATAACACCCACAACAATGAAACAAACAAACAAACAACAAACAAACGATAACAATTTGTTTTTATATGTAATGTATGTTAATAAAGCCAATCTTTATTATCTTGTTTGTGATTATGTATTTGTTAATAAGAGGTGCGTTTCGAAAATTAAATAAGACAAGAAATTTATTTGTTAATATCTTACACAAGTTCATTTTGATAAAAGCACTCTTCATTAGTATAAATAGGAAAAACATTCACAGAGAACAATTAATTCAACTAAAGACACCAACATGATCGGTAAACTCGTTTTTCTATTGTGCTTCCTGCAACTTTGGCACTTTGCAATGCCAAATAAAACGCGTAAGTCAAGGACTATCGATGATTTGAGAAATTTATTTTACATTTCCTATTAAATTTCTAGTTGAAGTTCTTCCTGCACCAATTCAAAAGGCTTTGTTTGGTAGAAGTTCTAACAGCAACTTTCCTATTCAAATTGACCAAAAATCATACTATTTCGAGAAGTACGAGAAAGTAAATTGGTTTCAGGCAGCTCACAATTGTCGCAGAAGGGGAGGAAATTTGCTTAACATTGAAAGCAGTCAGGAAATGGATGCAGTCCTAGCGGCATTACCTATGGGTCCTGAATCGGAGACTCGTTACTGGATATCCTCAAATTGTCTGACGAAAAATTGGAATTTTTTGTCTATCACCACGGGAGCAGCCATGCCTTATTCTAGATGGGGGAAAGGAGAGCCCAATAACTATGATGGAAATGAGTTTTGTGTTGAGCTCTACGGAACAGTTTTAAATGACTTAACTTGTTCGAAATTGATTAGATACATATGTGAGCTAAAACAAGGAGTTGATTAAAGAGGTAATAATATGTTAATAACCTTAATACTTTCATTTATAATAATAATTCAATTTTTACTTAGGCATTCTATTTCAAGTCACTTATGCCATTAACAGAGTGACCATACTGCGGAACATTCTGTGTGACTTTATGCCATAAAATACTGTACTTTCAAATATAAATGGCAATTGGCCAGATATTTTAATAGCAACCCTCTATAACATCCACAACAAAACAATTTAAACTCTTTTATAATAACTTACTTTTACAAACAAAGATAACAAGATTTATTATGATTATACATTTAAAAGCTGTCTTCTGAGAATTAATAAAGAAAATATATATCGTAAGTATTTCTTATCAAATCTAGCCTGCTTATGCTGTCGAATTCTGGCAACACTGACGTGTACACACTCACACACACACACATCGTTTTTTGGCTTTCACCAACAGTTGCCGTCCTTTGGTTACTTTGACGCTCTCTGCTTGCCTAAGTGGGTGTGAGTGTGTGCGAGTGTGTGCGAGTGTTTGTGAGTGTGTGTGTATAGTTGGGTCTTCTTTTGGAATGTGTAACTTGTTAAAAATCCATTAATCACGTAAGTGGCAACTCTGGCAAACGACAAAGCCAGCATACAAATGCGTTCATGCGTGCAAAAACTCAGCTAGCAAAAAGCCGACAAGCTCTCGTTGCTTTCTCCCCCCTCTCTCTCTTTATTTCCCACACTCCCACACACACACACATTTGCAGCAGCATACCAATACTAACACAACACTAATTTGTATGCGTGTGTTTGGCGCTCACTTAATTTTTTCTGGTTTGCTTGCCTTTCTGTTGTGTTTGCATTTTGCTGGCTCATTATGCGCCTCTCTCCCTCTCCCTCTCTTTCACACTCTTATTCCCTCTCCCTTTCTATGTAGCATCACTCACACATTACACTGCCTCCCTCTACCTCTAACACACTATTCTTCATTACGTTTTTCCGACGAAATAAGCAAGCCGGAAATTATGCATGTAATTAAATTTACAGAAAAAAAAATGAAAAGAAAAAAGAAGAAAATCATAAATGTTTTAGTTGGACGTCGTAAATTGCATTCCTTGTTGTTTCAAGCGTTTGTCCTGAGGTTTTCATTGGACTTTTAAGGAGTAAACATTCTAGAAAGTATGACAAAAATTGTGAGAATGTCATAAATGAATTATGTGTGTGCAAAAAGCAAAGCTACAAGCTGCATTTTTCATTTCAAATGTAGCTTTGACGCCTTTTTGTGCTTAAATTATTTAAGGTGTTAACAGCAGCAAGAGAAAAGTGTTGATTTAAAAAAATTAGAGAATATACAACTATTTCTCAATTTGTAGACAGACAAAACATGGCATAGAAACATAATAAATAAGAATATTGATTTAACGCAGCTGTGAAGTATTTTTTAGTTGCATATCTAGCTACTGAAAGCAAAAGTTAAGGCGTTCAAGTTTTACTCCCAAGTGGAAGGTGATGATGATTTTGTAAGTGGGATCGTTTCAAAAGACCTTAAGTGAAGAGAACCCATGTAGAACATAATATGTAGAGTGGTGCTCAAAAGTATTCACCAAAGTGCATTACTTTTGCGTTGTGTAAATACCTTTGACCACCTCTGTACATCAGTCTTTAATAATGTATGTAATCGGATTGGTTTAGATTTACATTTCTTAAAAGTTTTCTTATATAAATTTTAACTTACAAAAAGTAATGATGCAGTTCGAGTTCTAGGATCCCAAATAGGCTTTTTTTTCGACTTGCACAGTGTTATTGTTGATAAATGAATTCTTACATTTTTATTATCTTGCTTTTGTAATTTACTTCCTGACTACAAATTTCAATCATGTAAAATGAGTACCTTAATTTCCTGTCGAATATCAAATTTAAACAATGCACTTTAAATGTCCAAAAATGAAATTATTTTATTAAGAGCAGCTGCCACAAGCTGTGGCACAGTTTCGATGTGATTCTTTTCTTCTTTTTTTTCAATATGAAATAAAATGAAAGCACAAACCGCACTAATTGCGAAAACCCAACATTTTCCCTCAGCGCCTTTGAAAATTCATTTTGTGCTATTTTCCAAAATTCTATATGCGGTTATGTGTGTTTTTGTGTGTGTGCCGCAACAAACAGGTTTAGAGTGAGATGCAAGAGTGTGTAAATTAAGCAAAGAGAAACAGAGAGAGAACATCTCGATATTGCCGTTAGCAGAGTTGTGCATACCCCAAGTGGACTGCCAACTCGTGTTAATATTAAATTACCAAAAACTATTTGCAATTTTTGAAAGTTTTGCACTGTCTGCTGCGTCTGAGGCAAGAAAAAGCCGGAAAAAGGGGAAAGAGTGGCGACGTCTTGTCTTACAAGCTACATGCATTCCTTTGGCACAAATTCCTAGGGTCCTTTTGTAAGAGAAAGAAAGATAGAGGGACGAAAAGGGGAGGACAAAGACATACACGCACAAGTTTATTATGTCTGGTTTCTCGACCAGGCGAGCCAGAAAGTATGCAACATTTTAATATGTGTGTCAGCTGGCGCACATTTGCATGTGTGGGTGTAACAAGGGCGGGGATGAAAAGGGGGACGGCTTATCCCCCCTTTCATTGTCTATGAGACATATTATAAACCTGACAACCAACAACATTCGTAGAAAGCATCTTTTGCGGTTTTTGTCCAACGACAG
Organism: Drosophila neotestacea; assembly: GCA_035044365.1. Lineage (NCBI taxonomy): Eukaryota > Metazoa > Arthropoda > Insecta > Diptera > Drosophilidae > Drosophila > Drosophila neotestacea. The sequence goes on from JAWNMD010000714.1 coordinate 54,886, forward strand.
AATTTACAATACTTTGTGAGCAGCCCCCGCTACACTGAACAAAAATCACCGTCTGAAATCGACAAATATTATTTATATTCAAAAGTATTTTATCTGTACATAAGAATATTATTTTTATTTTAAGGAAGATTTGCTTCTCAATGATATTTGTAGATTAAAATTCTTGGTTTTAAGACTAACATTTAAATTTTATAGTTTTTTTTTAACAGTGTAGCCTCTCACAGACTGCTATATCTCTGCTTCTCTTGCCAACCTACGTTTTTGTTTTTATGTGGGTGAAAAGAAAGGAGGGAAAAATAAAGCGACTTCTTCTTGTGGCAACCCTTTAAGTTCAACACTTGAGGCTCAGGCCAGCTTCAAACTTTAGCAGCTCTTGTAATTTCTTCTCACTTTGCTCCCCTCTCTTCTTATCCCCTCTTTTCACCCCTTCGATAGTCTGGGCACACCTCTGTCAACCTTTCATATCTTTGGGGCACCTGCTGCAAAGTTTTGCTCTCTGTATTTTTTTTGTTTTTCTTGCCAGCACAGCAAAATCAAAGTTACCACACGCACGTTAGCTTCTGGCTCTGACTCTTCTTTTCCTCTTAGATTCCCTCTTTCTTCTCTGTTCTTCTGTAGCTACTTCAACTCCGTTTTGCAACTTCAGTCTGCTCTCTACTTTTGTGCCCTTGCGAACTTTTCATATACTCAGTATTTTCTACTTAAATTAAATACAATGTGTGCGAAAAGTAAATTGAAGTTTGTTTTATGTGGATTTTGCACTCCTTCGCTGCATTTTCGGAGTTTCATTTAAAACATGTTAAACAAATGCTGACGACGAGGCTTACACATCATATACACACACCATATTACCTATATATACAACCCCGAAAAAGTTGACATTACTAAAGTTGAAGTTGGAGGGGGAGTTAAGTTGTTAAAGGCTTCAACTGTGAACTTTCAACTATTGCCTGTCAAGCTTTTGCTCTGCTTTCAGATGCTCAACAGCATTTTCTGATTTAATATGAAATTTTTGAAATTTGTTACTCAAGATAAACGCAGAAAATCCCTATAGGAAAGTTTAAATGGCCAAAGGTTTTTTCGGTTACCTAATAAAACCATAAGGACTTCTACAACGTGTCTAAGCATTTTCAAAGTTGACAAAGTTAAGGAAGTGGAATACTATAAGGTTATGGTATAAAAAATATTCTTGTCAGGTATTATTTTATTATAATGCAATATTATTTAGGAAAGCGAATCTCTTTGTATTTATAGATTAAACTGAGATTTTAGGATTTAGATAGGATTTCGGGAAGTTTTCAGAAGTTGAAGAATTGTTCTTTAATCTGAGGATTGTTTTAAGTTTTGTTATTTCATTTTCCATACTAAAACATTCTATTCATTTTAATATTGATAAAGATTCATGAGCGAAAGTTTTCCCAGTTATACAATTTCTTCTCTTCTTTACAACAAACTTTACTAATTCTTTAGTTGTTAATGCATTTAACAGCAAATCCTCGCTTGTAGTTCTAAAACAATTTCGAAATTTTTGAATTCACATTTGCTCGTCTAGAGTTGAAAGCCAACCCTCAGCAGGGATCTCAGCAATGCAATTATAAAACTTTAATCAGAGAGTCTAAACCACTTTCTAAAGGCCTGGCATAAAACTCATAAAGTGCAACCAGCATACCAGCTTCGTATTCCCGTACTAGAAGAGCAGCCTTTTTGAGCAAATGAAAAATGGGGCAGCGGAAAAAGAAACTTTCCTTTTGGTCCTTTGCTTATGTGCCGCATCCCCCAACAACAACAACATCAACAACAATGGAACAATAAAAAGAAGAACAACAACAAAGCGGAATTAAAAGTGAAAAAGTAGGCGGCCAGTTTCAAGCCAAAGGCCTCTTGAGTCAGCACGATTGGGGATTGAGGTTGAGTGTCGGACCTGTGAGTGCCACACCCTGGTTCCCTTGTTGCCTCAGGATCCGCGCTTGTTTGATGCAACGGCATCGCGTCTCTAGTTTCAACTGATACACAAAGAAGCAAGCAAGAAAGCAAACTGGATTGTGTGAGACCCTGTACCTATTCTTTAAACAACCAAAACATACAAGAATAAATTATATAGATCTGTTTTCTTCTCTTAAAATATGGTTACTTTGAACAAATTAAATATCTAGCATTGATCAAAAATATTCGTTTCTCTTAGGTTTTGAAACTTATAGTTTTCTCACAAAACTATTCTAGGCTCTAGCTCTATAGATTTTATTTTTTCTGCTTAGATATTGCGTGGCTCTTTTAGTTTTGATATATAGGACTTTGTTACAGGAAGTACAGTATGTACACATACTTTATGGGGTCTGTTTTACTTTCTTTTGCCCGTTACGCAGTTTCCACTCTTGACAAACTTTATAGACCCTTTAATCTTATAGAGTGCAGGACCTTAAAATGGTAAATAACATGGAAAAAAAACTCACCTGGCACCGATGAGAAGGCTGTTGCCATCCTTGGTGACGAGCTTGAAGTGATCCACGACACTCTCGTTGCCCAGAAATTTCAGTATATCTTCGGGACCTGCAAAATAGTTGACAAAAAAAAGAGAGAGAGAAAGAAAATGTATTAAAAGCTTGCAGTTGACAAAAAGTAGGAAAAACGGGGAACATGCATACGAGGGCAAGTAAATGCCTAATTAGGCAATTAGGCGACGTTAAAGGCGACAAAAAAGCAGCTAAAAAGTAAACTGAAATGCTAAAGAGCTGAAAATGGCGGCATGACAGAGGAAAACAATGCAGCTGCCAGGCAGTATCCGGATAAAAACGAGTTGAAGTTGGGAGTCTCCCTCTGATATGCAAATGCGGGCAGCTGCACAAAGCATTGCCCGTTTAGCTGCAAAAACAACAACAACATCTACAAAAACAACAACAAAGAGAGTTAAAGAACTAAAGTTTTTTATCATTTGTTTACTTTAGCTTCAGCCAGTAAGCATTTAGTTTTTTACCGTCTGGAAAAACTAGCGACCAACCACTGATAGTTGTCAGCTGTCACAAGCTGAGCCACTGTCTGATAAACTAACTGACAGAGAGAGAGAGAGAGAGTAAGAGAGAGAGGAGACATAGAAATTGGAGTGGGCGACTTACCAACAAGTAACTACTTAAATCTCCCAGGGACTTGTCGGTAATTACATGCTGAGGTGTTGTGCTAAGGGATACTCATTACTATAATAATGACATTTTGCTGCGGCAAAAGGAAAGCTTTTAGTTCATGGACATTTTCTTAATGGATAAAAGGAAAACTCAAATTCTTCTTTAAGAACATTGTAGCTTGAACATCTATTGTATTCACTTCTTCAGCTCCATTTCCATACACATATGTATGTAAGGAGACTCTTTTGCTTCTTCTTTATATTAGAAATGTCTTTCAGTGTATATATATACTTTGAAAGTTAATCAAACTGTTAAAGGTAGTGCTAATTAATCGTTAGATTTATTTATTTATGTATTTCTTAAGATACAACCATAAAGAAAACTTTTGCTTAAATTAGTGTTCTTCACAGAAATCTAAAGATTTTTATTAACTACGTTTTCTCTCAGCGTTTTTCCTCTTTATGATCGAATAGCTCATTGGAATTTTGCCAAATTAATAGAAAACTTTTTACATTAACAAAATTATTTTTACACAAAATCTAACAAATCCCTTTTAAAAAGTTTGAATTTAATAGTATCTTATAATTTACCTTCGAATTTCTATAATTCTTACATTAAGTGATACATTATCAATTTCTTTTTTCATTCACTTGATTAAGTTTTTTTGTAACACTTGTATTCGCATTTTTTTCTCAACAACTTTAACAAAAGTTCCCCATAGTAAAAAGCAATTTTATTTTAAAAGTCTAAACAACTCAGCGATTTGCTTCCAAAGCATTTCTTTAATTTACTTTATCAAATCCATTGTTTTCAAGTGAATCTAACGATTTCCTTCTAAGGATTGTATTTTTTTTTAACAATTCTTTCGTTTACTTTATCAGCTCCATTCTTTTATATTTCTCTCTGAACCATTACCTTTTTACTCAGATAACCCTTAGACATTTCCCCACAACAGTCAACAGACTCGAATCTCTCACATCCCTGCTGTGGAATCATTACGGATAAAGAAACACGCCCTTTGTCAGCTCCCTCATTTGATCAATGATGTCACAGTGAACTTTTTTAGTCCAGCTTTTAACTTTGACTGCAAGCGGTCAACCACAAAGAGCGAAAAAGTTTCAGCGAATTTTTATACATATATATTTTTTTCGTGTTAATGCCTGAACCTTTCCCTTCCATATATGTATGCGCTTTTCGGAAGGGTGCAACAATTAAGGGAATGAGAGGGAGACATGGTCAGCTAGATGCAACCTGGTTATAGAGCCAGAACTCGTTCTCTTTTCACACTTTTCATTTCAATGGATGATGCCCAAAAAAAAGCAAAAAAAGCAACAAAAAAGAACAGACTCAAAATTAATGGGCGGAAAAAAAGCTTTTATTCACGAGCTTTTCAAATAGGACAGGCCTTTTGTTTGCATGATGTTTAACGTGACACGTGGGACGTGTGCACAACTGTCTGCTTGATAAGGACAGGGGGGTTTGTAGGGGTGGGGATGGGGGTTAGAGGTTGTTCAAAAGTACAGCGAAAGTTTTAACACACACACACACACTCACATATTCACTGGAGATAAAGCGACAATTTTAATTTGGTGCTTTAATTAAAAGCAACAAAGCTTTGAAACATAAAACGAGCAAAAAACTGGAGAGTTGGAGAGTTGTGAGAATATGAGAGTTGGAGACTTGTCAGCTATAAAAAGAAACTGCTGCAATGGTAATGAAATATTTGCAGCAATGGCACAAAAGTGAAGAGCATCAACATAGGTGGATAAAAATAGAGGAAGAAACAAAAAAGGTAGAATATGGATAAAAGTATAAACATTTGAGGACTACTAACGAAATCACATCAAAAAGTAGGGAAATATGAAATGTGTTTTAAGGAATTGAGCTATCGTTAAAGTAAAGGAAGCACAACAGATAGAAATCAAACTAGCAAAGAAGTCCTAAAATACAAAAAATAATTATCATTTAAGAAAATGGTGTTTTAGTTGACTAGCGAAATTTAGGAGAAGTAAAGTATCCTTAAAACAAATGAATAAAAATATCCATAGAAGTATTTAATTTTAATCATCATAAGAAAAATTTTAAAGAAAAATAGAATTGAGAAAAATTATTGAAATCACTTTAAGGAATCTCCAATTTGTAAGTGATGGAGTTTTAAGAAGAGAGTTAATAATATAAACAACATCCGATGGATATATGGCATTAAAATTCGAGCTAGTACTTAACAGACTTACAGAATAAACCTTTCATCAGATGAAAGCAAAAAAATCTGTGGAACTGATCGCTATATGTTATTAATGGTTTATAAATTTTATGTAAAACTTAACTTAATTTTAATGTGCACTTCTTTTAACTATTTTCAATGAATGTTTACTACCTAAAATGCAACTGATCAAGTTGACTCTTTCCCTCACTATCTCACTATCTCTCTTCCCTTCACTGTTACTCTCTCTTTTCATCTTTCTCTCTCTATCTCTCTCTTATCCATCCCAAAAACATAAAACTTTGTATGTATGTGTTCAGCAAGTTGCACCTAACATATGTTTAATGCCACCGCGGGCCTTTTGACCGAACCCAGCAAACTAGGTAAGCCCACAAATTGTAAGCTAATATTTGTTTTACCTACATCACATACACACACACATGCACACACACAACTACACACAGAGCTTGGCCAGTTGCAAACAGCCAAAAATTTCACAACTGAAAATCTAATATTTACCTTGACTTTCAAAATGTATGCGACGCCAAAGTAAACTGCAACTCAACACGTACCCATCCCGAGGCAACAGTTGCCTCCACAATCCCTCTCAGTTCTCTATCCCAATCCCATTCCTACTCTATATACGTATATATAAATAAATATGTATTTGAACAAAGGCGCAGCAGACCGAACCGAATCCGCCAGACGATTCACAAAAGCAACGAAGCAAATTCCGAAACGCAAAAAGAAAGAAAAAAAATATGTGGAAAAACTGGGAAAAACGAGAAAAACAAAGTAAAGAATAACCTGACAGAGTCTATCACTTTAATCAACTGACTCCAACGGACGACTGTTGGGCCTGCCGCTTCAAATTATGCAAATTCAACAAAAATAACGTAAATTCTGACATTCGAAATCTACAAATGCCGGACAACTTCCCTCTCTATAATTCCCTGTGTCTATCTTTCTCTTTATCCTTCTATCTGTGCGCTGACTGCAGAGGAAGGATTTTACATTGCGGTGACAATGGCGACAACGTGTCCATGTTTGACTTTGTCGTCCGGTCGTAGGGCAAAAGACCGTAACCGGAACGTGACAACGCAAGGATCGGACGACTTATGATGCTTCCAAACATTCGGGCACACAATTTAACTGAAGGAATTCTCACTTAAGAACCTGGCTTGAGTTTTACACAAATTACTGAGAGAGAGAAAGCGAATACAAAAGCTGATTATTCAATATTTCTTAATGCATTTTTTTATATTCTCTTGCATCAAGTTGGCAGCACGCACGTGAACCGCAACATTTGCAAGCGGAAAAGGAAATATTTACCCAACATCGGCTCGACTTAAAATACTGTGTATATTTTCATATTGAGTGACCAACATTTCTGTCCGCTGTCTGTAGTAGGTGGACATGCTGGGAGTTACCAGATGCCACACCTTTATGAAAATGATTCAAAATGAAATACACGAATAAAAGCAGAGAGGGAGAATGCAAAACGTAGAGAAAGCAAAGGAAGGAAACCAGCAAAAAGACAGTGTTTATTAAAAATGCAAATACTTTTTAAATGCAAGCAAAATGTTGCACTCCTCTGAGAGCGAGAGAGAGAGAGAGAGAGAGAGAGAGAGAGAGAGTGGGTAAAGAAAAATGTACTAAATAATGAAAGTTGCACTAATGGAAGCAAGAGGAACTTGTAAAATAAACTATAAAAAGTTCATTAAAAAGCAAACAGGATGCGACAACATTTCTCTAAAGGGAAGTACTATAAATATCATTTGAATGAAACCTATTTAAAATTTTTAGATTAAAATAGTACATTAATTACTATTTTAAGAAAGAAAACGTACGCTGGTGATTAAGGCAATAAATTAAAAAAAAACGAAATTTTCAACCTTTTAACATATATAATAATGTCATTAAATTTTTTCAAGAAGGCAAACCTAAGCTAGTTACAGAAGTGAACCACTCTTCTTTCTTTAAATTCACTCATAAGCCTTCTTTTACTTCAACAAATGTAGTGCTGCCATAAGTATTTTCCAAAAAGCAGATTACACTAGTGACGAAACTATAATATCAATATATTCTCATTCGCTGGTCATCAAATAAATAAGCTGTCGGAGCTTCTAAGATTATTAAACTTTTAATAAATTTTCCTTAAAAGGTAGCTCATGCTGGTGACTAAAGTAACGAGCTATAAAGTCTGTAGAGTTTATAGATCAAAAATTCAGATATTTGTTATTATTTAACTCAACTTCAGCAGAAGTAATTTGGTAAACTGCTCTTAAATTGTGGTATACCCTTCTTCTGGTTGCTTGCCATGTGAATTTCACGACATAAAAATTATATAGTCGAAAGAAAAAAGAAGTAAAGAAGAAGCAAATACGATGAGGAGGACTTCGCATGCCGGAATACAAAACGCAGCGATGCGTGAAAAACATTCCACGACTTCTGCAACGCCATCGAGTCAGGGAACCCAATGGAGTTTCCTGTCCCAGTCTTTGTCCCAGTCCCAGTTTGAGTCCACATTCACGTCCACGTCCACGTCCATGCTCACTGTCCATGTACGTGTCCGTGTCGGTGGCACCATCCCTTTTTTTGCCGAGCGGCGTTCAATGGGAAAAATCCCCAGCCGAGATTTGCATTTAATTGAAATGAACGCCGAACGGCGACTGCCATCAAATGCCACACACACAAAGAGCCAAGAAAGAAAAGCAAAACGAAAGCCAAATATCAGAAAGCAGGGGAGAAAGGAACGGGGAAAATAAAGGAAAAAAAACGAGGAATCATTTAGACATACAGCCGCCGAGTCGTATACGAAATGAAATCAGAAATCGACGCCGTCCTTTCGGTTTGGTGTCTTATCTCTGGAGCGGCATTCGCCACAGGCTTATCGAAGCTGCCTCATGCCACATGCCACATGCCCCATTCTGTTGCATTGTTTGTTTGATTTGGTTTTCGCTTTTGGCTTTAGCATTTCATTTGCTTTGTTTTGTTTTCTCTTTATTTCTTTATTGTTTCCCTTTCCAATTGCCAGACTTTGTCTCTCAGTCTCAGTCAGAATCCTCCACTTTTTGCTGCCAATTTTCTTTTCCTGCTTCTATTTGCATCTTGATAGCATCTCGGGATTTACTTGCAACACGTTTGTTGCTTTTTGGGAGTGGCTGCTCCAAACTGTAACTGAGGATGAACTGAAACACCTTTATGGCACTGTCACTTGGTAATTGTATGGTTACATTTGGCCAACTGATGGAATATACGATAAAAGGACAACTGTAAGCCGCAATATGACAACGGATAATGAACAGAGTTATTGCTGAGACTAATTGGGATCACAAGGAAGTATATGACATTGGCTGAAGGATAGGATATCCAGTAAACTTGAAAGAGAAGGTTTAAAAGCTAAGCTGAATTTTATCAGAAGCTACATGATGTTTTTTTTTGGACAAACATCATAAACAAGATGGAAATTAATGGAAAGCTGATGTATCTCGACTTTTCCCATCCTTATCCGATCAGTTTCCAAGGAATTTTAAGGAAGGAATCGAAGTTCAAGAGAAAGCTAACAAGCTGAGCTAAACTTTACCATAAGCTAAAAGAATAAATTCCATTTAATACGATACGCATTTAATCGATTTTGAAAAAAGTTGGATTTATATTAATTTAATTCAACGACAATTAAATCAATAACCGTTCTAATGATATTAAAAAAAAGAAACCATTTACTTTGATACCAAATAGTAGTACAAAATATCAAATTTCATCTACAATCATTTCAATTCTATCAATCAAATATTAACACGAGCAAATCTATCCTCATTGAAATCAAATTTTGCATAACAATCTCTATAAATTATGAAATTAGCACTGTAATGGAAATAAATCCAAATCAATCACAAATCATGCCAAAACGCTATTTTATTACAGATATACAAACAATTGAAGCAAATCAAATTTATGCCCATTGTGTGCTAACGAACAACACGCCTTTCCCCCTCCCCATCAATTCAAAGGGTCAGGATATCTGCCGACGACCCTGGGCGATGAAATGATTGCAATGAAGCGTTGTTAATATTTGAAATCGTTGCCAATTAAATTTAAATTTTTAACACTCTTTGCATTACAATTGCAATTCAATTGAAAATGTACAAAAAATAAAATAACGATAGAAAAAAGATGGAAAACAGAGTAAGAAAAAAATGTCGATAGAAAAAGAATTGAGAATCAAATTGAATTATTTATTTAATTGTATTGAATTTGTGGTTTCCGGTGCATGCAGAAAATGCATGATTGCAACAATTAAGAATGTTCATAAAATAAATACCCAAAGAGTGTTTTCAACTTGTTTTTTTTTTTTAGTGATGAAGTCGTAGAGAAATCAATAAATTTCATTAAAAACGTAAAACAGATACTCTGTACAAACCAAGAGACCGACGAGTTGACTCGACTGTCACTGATACTCAAAAAATACATTTTTAATACAATGCAACTCTGTTTTCTACTGTTAAACGCCATCTGGCGGTCAAACTTATTGCGTACGTGCTTCGCGTAAAATGAAATTAATCGGCATACGTTAAGGAAAAGCCATAAAAGCCTTTAAATTCATTTAGGCTGAAAGTTGAAATGTGGCTGAGTGGTTGGGGAGGGGAAAGAAGGGAAGACGGAACCGGGTTTCGGGTCTGCCGCATGTACTGCGGTAGCCACGAATTGTGACAGGATATGGACTACACGCCATTTATGCAGCAATTAACGCAACTTACGCCAAGTGAAAATGCGAGGCCAACACATGGTTGGGCCAAGGACTTCAGCCAGGACCTGCCACAGAGTACCCGGTATCCTGCCGGGCCTTAAATCAACCATCGTATTTTATGCACTTTTAATTATTATTGTATTATTTTGCATTTATTTACGCTCATCGCAATCTTCTACAACCCTTTGTAAAGGATCTGTCGAGTAGCTTCTGTTTTTCTCCCCCAGTTAATGATGAAGAACTTCTGTCTGATGTGGCTTGTTGCAACTGTAAGTGTAAGTGTAAGTGGAACTGCAACTGCAACAGCAACCGCCTGACTGAACCTCTCTGAACGGGCCAGAGCTCTTAATGACAACAAATTGTCGTAACCAATTGCCAGGTGTTTTATTTAAGAGCCAAGTTAAGTTTCCGAGAATTTATCATGCGCACTGTGAAAGGCCAAAGGATATTTATATTGATGTTAAAAGGTAAATTTAATTACTTTTTACTCTTGCGATAAAAACTGAGTGAGTTCAGACTGAGTAAACACGTGACAATGTCGTTAAGGATGCTTAATGCTGTGTCCTTTGACGGCGCTGCCAACTTGTTTGCATATTATCGTTGTACAACACTAACCACTAGCATAAGTTACAAGCAAGATAAATAATCAACTATAGAAAGGTTATATTACAATTATGTTACTACATATTGGCGATGCCACCTTGTTCATATTTTACAACACTATTAATTATCAATAAGTTGGCGAAAGGATGTGTAAAAATCAATACCCATAACCAACAATAGCTACATCTCTAAGGACAATTACAATATATTCAAACTTATTGTTGGTGCTGCCAACCTGTTTACCATTCGTATTATTCAACACTAATAACGTAATTTACCGATAACATTCCTTCAATTTCATTGATTCGTTCGATTTGATGAATGAACTGAGGCCTTACATTCCTTAGGTCAACTTGACTGACCTTCAGAAGGTAGAACTTTTCCTTGTTAGACAAATTCAAAAAGAGGATTGTTAAGTGCTGTTACACAACACTTTTATTCTCACTCGCAAATGCATGTTTCTTTTACCCAAATTGTGTGCTTCATGCCTGTATGACTTGCTCTTCAAACAGGGCGAAAAAAAACAGTAACTAAATGATATTTTCGGCATGAGTTGGCTGGAAAACTCTTACCAAAAATATACATATAGGCCAAAGCTTTTGGGCGTTGTTACGTGTGGAGCTTCCATCTGAGTTTCAGAGTACCTAAATATCTGTGCCTTGCGTCTGTCTGTGCATAATCCAGATCCAGGGACAGCATTTACACGACGCAAGATAAGATGCTTTACATGTGCCTAAACAAACACATGAGCCGACTCTGTCAGGTGCACGCATCCCAATCCCAGTCACAACTGGGCCAGTGAGGCATGCATGAATGAATCGCAAACAGCCAAAGAGATAGAGATAGGTAGATAGGGAAATGGAGACGTGAGGAGATTCCAGGACACAGGTGTGTGCATTAAGTCTACGCGTCACTTATTATACTGACAATGATATGCGGCCCCGAGTAAATATGAGTAGCAGGAACCCGGGCAAAGCCGGGCTCTGCCTGCTACTGGGTTAACAGTGTCAGTGGGTGTAATTGATCAAGCTCAAGCACTTGAGTCTGTAGTTGGGCCACACACACAAACACACACACACACACACACAAACACATACAAAGAGAGAGAGAGAAGCACACGCACTCACGTAAACACAATCAAACAATGACTTGCATTGCCTTATAAATTGATGCAACTTTATGGAAGGAGGCAGACGTCGGCATATGAACTCTCTATGAGATGCACAGCACGATATTCAGCATATGTACAAAATGAGTTGTGATACACTGTGAGAAAACAAACGGATGAATTTAAATTCAGAATACAGTATAAATATAGATAAGAGGTGCCGCAGTCGACCGGACAGGTGCCGATAGCTCGAGAGAATCAAATAAAAGCTAGAAGATTATAAAAGCGGTTACATATTCAAATAAATTACATATTCAAAAAGAATGAAAATTTTTGAACATACTTGCACACTTTTAAGTACTGCAAATACACAATTGTCGAACAATTGTAAAGGGTTATTTATCCGAACATCTCATTTTAGATATACATGTCCCACTTCAACTAATAAATTAAACTGCAATTGCAAAAACAACTCAATCGTAAAGCTGCATCGCAACACTTGATTAACAATTATTTAAAGCAATTTGGGTTTTACGATTCCACATGAGAATTTCTCTCAGTGTTGCTGTGAATGTGGCACGTGCTAAAGTTTATGTATACCATCTGATGGCTGCTACTGATGATGAGTATGACGATGATACTTTGTTCGTGTTTAATGATGCCGTTTGCCTGTCAACCCGGCAGCATCAGCTACAGCATCAGCTACAACATCGTCTTAACTTGGATGGGTTTAAAGGATCTCCTCTCTCTCTCTCTCTCACTCTCTCTTCGTTACAATCCTGTCGACTGACATGAACATTATCATGTAGGTTATGTCGCAGCACGCTCTCTGGCTTTTCATCAACTCGAACCCAATGATTGCCTCTATGGCAGCCAGAAGCACGTCAGTTGTGTTGCTACTACAGTAGCTACTGCTCCAATGACCCATAAAACGGACACAGGACACAGGACATGGGCATGGACAGGACATGGAATCCGTTGCAACAAGTTGACAGTCAACGCGATGCTTTTGTGGTTCACATGGCATGCGCTCAAAAATAAAGCGGGTCATGTCAAATCGAGCGTTAGGAAGCGTCTCTCTACCTTTATATCTACCTCTTTCTCTACCTATATCTCTCTACCTCTTTCCCTAGCTGAGCCGGAAATGCAGCTGCTGCCTCGTTGCACCGTGGCAATTGGCATCAATGCAGCTTAGTCGATTGAGTTGACCCTAATGAAATTGAGCGGGTAGAATTTTACCATAGGGAGCTTTAGGATTATAACAAGGAAAAACACTGCAGTCGGGTATGCGCGGTATCTCTATCTTCGAAGAGTTCAGAAAAACAATGTACGCAGTGTCTAAAAACTAGTAACATTTAAATTTAAATCAATGTTTGTCAGAATTCGCCACTGGGCGAGAAAGCTCAAAGGCCCCAGATTAATAAACTATGTTATTTTATTTTAGCTTTCCTAATCTGCTGTTTGAGAGTATATGTAGAGAGATCGGTTTCATTTTAAAAGCTCTCTATCTGTGAAACAGCTTTCCCGCCCGGATGTAAGTTTCGTGCAGGTTACAAACATTGCCAAAAAGGTATTAAGTATACGTTCTTGTCCTTTGGATGCTGGTTAAAATTAGCTATAACCCTATTTCCTAGAACCAGAGACAAATTTGACAGCAGAAGCTAAACTTAGTCGCATCTTCTTTCAGCAGAAAGTTCAGAGCACCATATTAAGTTTGTCTGCCTCAGCTATAATATTTTCCCTATTATAAATCCCAGATTTGTTTAATCATAAAAACACCTAGTTAAAGAAAGCCTCTTGTTATGCCCAGGATTTAACTTGTTTAGCAGCACATCAGAGTATTTTTCTCTCTCCCTCAACTTAAGAATGACTTACAAGTGCTTTTTGTAATAGGGAAAAAAAAGGCTTTTAGTCTTTCGTTTTCTACTACAATTGAAATCGTCAATGTCATCATTATTATCATTATTTTGCGGTTCCTTCTGTGTGTGAGTCGAGAGTTGAGCTACTTGTGGCTGGCTTTCAAACCAGATTCAAGCCCAAACCCAACCCCCATTTATTATGAAGGCTTTGCCTGAGCGACTTTGGTATTGGTTTTATTTATTTAAAGGGGCCAAAACCCGATGAAGCCCAAAGTCTTAAGTGCTGAAAAAGCGTTCGCTTTGAGTTTTGTAACGCTATTCAGGGCCTTTCATAATTTTCTGTGTGATGCCGCCGCCATTTTAATGCTAAAGGCGGACGGGCGGGAAGGAGGGCAGGTTTTCATTTCTGAAGGTTGAAGGCCTTTACACACACACATACACACATACAAATGAGTGTACACAGCGTCTATGGCACACGTAGCAGTTATACAAAAGATGTAGAAAGAGACGGCTGGGAGTGAGAGAGAGAGAGAGAAAGGGAGATTCGCAAAAAGAAATAAAGTAAACTAAATGTAAAGATAAAAGCGCTCGCGGCAATGAAACGCACAAAGACAATGATAAAGATGAAGATGACGACGCTGAGAATTGTGTGTGGCGAAAGCAAAATTCCTACGAAATGAAAATGGAAAATCATACAAGAATATATACAAGGAATATATGAGAAAGAGAAAAACTGCATGATTATTTATCATCGCAAAACGTTTCTTTTGCTGACAAGAAAAGGAAGTTGAAGAACTTTTGTTATTTACATATTAAGGGAATATTTTAAGGATTGTCATGGACATCTACTCATAATAGACTATTAAGTAGCTAATAAATACGCTGAACTTGTTGTTAAAGGGTATACAGTGTCAAGCAAGGTAAACGATTTCTGAAGACACGATCATATATTACGTATACGCACCTGCAAAGATACAGAGAAGATATTGAAGAATTAGTAAATAAATAAACAGATAATTGGCAATAAATATTAAATCTAAGCTGTATTTTTTATTCCAACTTTTGTTTAATAAACGACGCAATTTTATACATATTAAATTTCAAGCACTTATAAATTCTAATTTAAACACAATCAAATTTGCAATCTTAAATTGAAGTTTATTTGTTTATTTAAGCGTTGCAAATTGAATTTGTGAATTGTGTGAATATTTGCCATGCATTCGTTACCTACGAATATATCATTCGATGTTTTATAGTTCAGCTTAAAATAATCGAATTGTAGCCTTTAAATGGAAGCAAAAGAAAATATTGCGACCCTCTTTACTGTTATTGTTGATTTACTTGTTTTTCTTCATTTTTAGATTGTGCAGTTTCGCTGCAGCTGCTTTTCTTTTTTATCACTGTGGCAATTTATTTGCTAGTTGCTACAGCAAAACAAACAAGCAACAACAACAACAACAACAATTGTTACAACATTTTGAGGATGCCGACAACGAGTACGACGAAAAATGGCAATAAAGAAGCCAAAATCAATGGAAATATTCGCGTTTGGCATAAATTCACTTTGGCCTGCATGATAGTACGCCCCCTAACCGAAAGGGACCACGCCCACATTGCGCTCCACCTACAAAAGCAACATTTGAAAATAAAACTTTGTAACCCAGATTCGGATTTTTTCTTTGCTAGAGGATGGTTTGGTTAGGAGGCGACTCTGTTGCTCTGCAACATTTTTCCAGTACAGCATTTGGTGTTCGATATTTCTGGCGGCAGGTGTATGTGTCTGTGTGTGTTTGTGCGTGTGTGTGTGTCGTTTGCATTTCAGCACAGCTGCAAATGGCGGAAAATGAGAAGCCCAAGGAAACGGACAGGCAACAACACCAAAAAAAGGGCTCTGAGAAGTTTCATTGTTAGCAACTGAACGAGAGAAAAATACAGCCGAGGAAAAAAAACATTTTTTGGACGCACTTTTTTGCAATTCTACGATTTCAAACGAGCCCTTGGACATGTGTGTGTGTGTGGGTGTGTGCAGTTAAATATTTTATGAGCTTTCGTGTGTATCTGTGTGTGTGAGTGTGTGTGTTGTATTCCGTTTGGTGGTCGTCATGTTGCAGCAGCATCTATAAAACCAAAAGAAACATGGCAAAAAACCTGCACAAACTTTGCTGTTGCCATTTCCTGTTGTTGTTGTTGTTGTTGCTGCTGTTTGCTATGTTTCTGTTATTGCTGCTGCTTTTTACCTCCCACTCTCTCACTCTCTCTCTCTCACTCTCACGTATTTACTCCAACACAACTACTCCAAACATTGCCGAGGGCAAATTTATTGAATTCTCACAGAGGCAGCCAGAAAAGCAACTTAATTTTCAAGTGAAACTTTGTTAATGTTCGCCATGTGCTCCAAAAAGCAAGCTCACAGACATTTTCAAGTGCCGACGGCCACCCACAATAACAACAACAACAATACAGCGACAACAATTGCAATAAAGTTGCGTATTTTTTTGGTTTGTGTTTGTAATTGCGGCAAGTGCTGAATATTTATATTTTTGTTTTGCATGAGTTTTACCTTTATTTATTTGTTAAAAGTTAGGGTTTATTTTTAGAAAAAGTTTTCCAACTGTTGCACATAAATAATAAAAAACATATAAGACAATTTAAAAAAAAAGTTCTTGTCAGAAGTGGGATTCGAACCCACGCCTACAGAGTAGACTGCGACCTGAACGCAGCGCCTTAGACCACTCGGCCATCCTGACTGTTCCCACTTCAGTGTCAAAGTCACCACACAATGAACAGCAATAACAATTCTAATAAGAACGCTGACCAATTCAATTTCAGATGCGTAGGCTGTGACGTCACGCGTCGTTTAAGCATTGGGCATTTTTTACAGTGGAGTCAAAAATAGATTAATGAAAACAAGGCAAGAAAAACAGATTTAATACCCTATAATTGGGGCTTAGTTGGGTTTTTAGTGAATTATAATTACAAAACAATCAAAACAGAATTGCTAAAGAGTTAAATTAAACAATGTATAACATAAGAAAGACATATTAATTATAGACAGATGTTATAAAATAAACCTTCTACCGTTTGGATTGGGAAATATAAATATAAAGATAGTTAACTGCACTTTCTTTTAAGCAGTGCTGAATCTCGAATAGATGAGTGATAAAATAAACAATATGAAATAAATATGGGGCAGCAACAATATTGAATAAAAAGCTTTAATAATCAATTTGTTTTTATGGTAGTTACATAAATCATTCCATTCAACAGTTTTCATATTATAGGTCGTAAATAAATATGAGATAATTATTCCCACTTTTGACTTTCAAAGATTTAGCTTTAAAGTTGGCACTTTTGAAGACTTTAAATTTAAAATGCTTTTTGCTAACAAGCAAATAAACAACAATAAATGTGAGAGGAAGAGCGAGAGGAAGACTGTGCGAGTGAGAGGACAAATCAAAGTCAGTTGCGCAGCCAAATGGGTTACATTGTTCTAAAACAATGAAATACATATACTAGCTGCTTGTTGGAAAGCGGTACTAAAGCAGAGGAGCCGAGGGTCCTAGGAAGGGGAGGGAATGGGTGTGGGAGGAGGCTAAGCAACAACATGCTATAAAAGGCAAAAGTGGGAATATGTGCCACAGCGTTGAACAGATGCCAACGAGCAACAAACATACAAACAAATATACATACATACATACACATTGCTGCCACACATATCAGTTGCCACAACCATTGCCCCGCCCACAAGGGAGTCCACTTGAAACTTTAGCGCTATTGTGCCCCCAAGCGTCATGTACTGCGTTTTTTTCTCTAATACTTTTTTTTTTCATCTCCTACAACATACATAGGACGATAGTAACAGCGGGTTTTCCGTAGACTATATATTTTTTTTTTGTTTCGGGCTCAGTGAATCTTGGCCAGAAACAGGCAGCCTTTCCACAATACAGAGCTCTTAAAAAAGTAAAATAAAATATACATGCATACATACATATATGAACATATGAAAAAATATATGGTACAAAAATGAAAAGCTGTAACGAACTTTTAAAAATATAATTGCTGTTGTTTTTGTTGTTTTCGTAAACCCCATTAAATTTATAAAGTTGTTTAAAAAGTTCTTTTGTTTTAATTGTATGTTTCCACACAATCTCATTTTTATACCATTGATTAATAGTTTTATTGTATAGCTGGCTATTAATTTTATTTTTTACAATGAAAAAAATAACACAGTTAATTGGTTAAATAGGTCGATGGTGTCAAATTCATCAACTTCATATTGTTGTGCAACAATAAGAATTTAGTTTATTTATAAATTTATTTTTAAGCTGCTTTTTAAATTATCGCTGGCCAATTTAATTAGATTGGCGATTTGAAAATTGAAACGAGCTTATTAGGTAAATGCTATTTAATTAAGCATATTTAATAATATTTAATAGGTTTAGTACGCAATTTGAAATGCAAAACAACTGACTGCAGAAGTCATCTCTGACCTTATGCATATAAATATACTCTTGATAAGCATCAACAGAAGCGTGTTTTAATGTCAATGCAAATCTTGAAATTTCTGCAATAAACCTCTCCTCACATAAGCATATGAACTGCTTGCTCACGATCAGCGCATAAGCAGTGCACTGCTTGCCATGAAGATCACTGCAGCTGAAGTGCTATACTTTAATATTCTTTATATTATAACTTTAGCATTAATTATCCGATCATTATGAAATTAAAAAGTATACATCTACCAAGAATATTGGAATGGTTTTTTCTAAATTAATAATTTTATTAAAAATCATTTATATAATCGTATTACCCAATATAAATAAGTGGAGAGAAAGCTTCTTCGATTTTATTGCTTATCAAGAAAATATATGTATATTGTAGAAGGTTGACAATTCCTTTCATATTTATTTTCCTCGGAGTTATTTAATCTTTTAGTTATGTAAATCTAATTAACTATTGGAGACGGCGAATTTTGTCTCTCCCCAACTTAAAGCATTTAGAGTTTAATTTTAGACTGTTAAGTGCTGTAAGTGCTTTATGCGTTAACAGTGCTGTATACGTTAAGTAAGTACATTTGTTGAGGCACTAGCGACCTTTCCGGAAAGTTTTCCCAACATTTTCTTTTCTAGAAACCTTTTTATGACAATTACCAACAACTGAAAATGTTGATGGTTACCTACACAATTTTCTGGTTCCATATTTATATATACATTTCTTAATCACTCTCTGTAGGGTTCATGAAAACTGTGTTATTAATGATGCTAATTAATCAGCTTCAAAAGAACTATATATGACTCAGCTATAGAAACTGAAAGTTTCTCAATTTCGCAAACTATGAGCTTATCATGTCCATGAATAATGTCCAATGTCTATGGCTGTCTGGCGACCATGGAAGGTCAATTGTCAGATTAGAACTTATTTATTTATAAGTCTTATGTGTGTGTCTGCTTTGATGAGCTCGAAATTTTCCAATTGGCAATTTAATCAAATGTCCCAAGTTAGTGGGACCATCCAAATAAAAGTTTTGACAGAGGCGTGACCAACAAAGAGGCGTCAAAATTGCTCTAGGGGGATCATAACAAAATGAAAAATAAAGGAAACCTGAACGGAATACTTAAAAACCGGGAGAGAAACATTTTCATTTTCATTTCATTTTCATAATTTTGCCATTTGGAAAATATCTCACGCATTTGCAATTATGTGCGGATTTTTCATTTCATTTCATTTCCTCGTTTCTTCATTTCATTTCATTTACGTTGCGGCCTCGCGGCTTTCGACCCATTCAGGGACCACATAGCTTGTTAAAGGGCCAAAAGCAACAGAAACAACAGTCAGTAACAACAACATTTTTTGTTTACAATTTTATTTTTTTTATTTTGGCAGATGTTGATGCCACCGCTTGTTGCCGCTTTTGTGTTGTTGTTGTTATTGTTGTTGCACATTTATGCGCAACCGCATTTCAAAAGCAATAAATTCTGCAGCTTTCCACTGAAAGTTGCAGCAGAAAACTTTGCTCATTTGCGCGATTTTGATTTTTTTGCTAGTATTTCAGTCAGAGGGCCAGAAATAAATTAAGAATTGCACACGCAAAACAAAACAACAAATTAAGAGTATAGTAAACTTTTTATTGCTGCTGGGAAAAGGATGAAGGAAGTGTAAGGAAGGAGGAGGGGATTCTCAGGGGGCAAGTTGCAATGTAAAAGTAAAAACATTCAATATTTTAATAAAAAAACTTTTTAGCAAAACATCTCACATCCAATATAAAGACACAAAATGATTTAGAGACTAAGAAAATACCCTGTAAAATAAACAGCTAAGCAAACAAGGAACAGTATGCTTATTTTTATTTTAAAAACTTTTATTATGAACTCCTTTTTGGACTGATTTTTAGAAATTTAAAATACTTTAGCATATTTCGGTCTTTAAATCATTTGTTTTGATTTAATAATAATTTCGTTATCAAGCTTTAGGTATAAAGGGTATCTGTCCTACTTGTTCTCTCTCTTTCCCATTCCCCAAGTAAACATGGCTTGCTAAAAGTGACGGTTTTACAGGGTATATGCTATACTTTTCCACGATTTCGTTGCTAAAAAATACATAAATATTTCACACGCTTGTTTTTATTGAAAAGCAACAAAAAAACAATTCTTGTTCCTGTTGAGTTTTTTCTTTTTTCTAAGCTACTGGAACTTGGACCTCTTGACAGCTGGCAACTGGCAGCTTGTTGTTGTTCTTATTAATCTTGTTGTTGTTGCTTTGTTTTTCACATTGAATTGTACAAGTTGTAGTTGTAAAAACAATTTTCATCGTAGCTTCCGAAACGAAAATTCCTTTTCGAGTTTTGCCATGAAAATTAATTGCGCATTTATTTGAGTGAGTTTTCGTTTTCGCTCTGGCAAGGAGACTTCTTTACAACTCGCTGAGTTTTGTTGTGCTCTACGCTTTGTTATGTTCCCCAGCGTTTGCTTTTCTTTTGAGAGTTTTTTCATCCAGTTTTTCCCTATTGCCCTAGGAGGTCCATTGTTGTTCATGCCTTTGCTGTGTGAAATAGTTAACTAACCGTATATGCGTTGCCACCAGGTGACTTCGGAAGTGTTTATGCGTCTATGCTATTCATGAACAAATAGTTCTCGTTCTTGGAGAGGATTGATTGTAATCAAATACAACTTATGATTGGTCTATGGTGATAAGTAGATATAAATGATCTAAAATACTTTTAAGTTATCCTGAGTTTAGGTTTAACTATAAGCATTAGTCAACATTTTTGACTATCAATAGATTACAGTTAAATTTAAAATGTTGACTATCTAGTTTAACTAACTAGTCAACAGACTTCAGCTTGCATAACTTCGTCCAAAACCGACCAATTTTTATGCGAAATGTCGTTTTGATTATGATTTGATTTAAGTATTAATTGATTCTATATTTAAAAAGAGTTCGTTATATTTCTAGATAATTTTGGGATTGTACATAGATAAGAAGGGAACTTTAGAACTTGAACTGAAAGGCTTTTGATGTAACGACTTTGAATACATCCTTTCTCTTTTATAAGCTAAGAATATTCTTCTCAAAGTTTCTTTTCGTTTTTCAGGATTCAGCTACATTAAATTTACTTTTCGGAATTCTTCTATATATTCCAATTGTTTTAAACACATTCTTTACAAACATCTGAATGAATAATACCAGTATTGCAAATTTTATGTGGCTAACACAAATGGAGAATTGATTTAAAATAAGCTTCTGTTTTAAATAGTTAAAATGTATTTAATTATCTTAGAACTTAGAACATTAAAAATCCGCATTTAAGAAACATATTCCTAATATTATATGTACATATATGCTCATTTCAATAATGAAATACACTTTTTGCAGCACGCCAAGCGCATCATCAAAAATCATATCAGAACCAAGGAATGCGAAATAATCAACACGCAGCGTCTGAAAGTCATGTCATTGTCAGTTCAAAAATATATTAATAGGTATACGTATACGTATTATCATAGAAGCATAGAAACAGTATCAGAAAAAGACAGCTGCAAGCCTAATAGCTATTACACAACACGAATTTTGAATTGTGGACTGTTGCAATTTTGAGTTCTTATCGCAGCTAAAATTCTAGATTCTTCGGCCAGGTAGAAGGTGCGATAATTGCTGATAAGACTGCACATCATAATGCGAATTATATTTAATTTTTATATACTTTTTTTCAACTTTTAGCATGCCGGACTTGAAGATTTGGGTATAAAAGCCGCTGCTGCAACTCAGTAAAATCAACAGTCTTTAGGTGTTTGGATCTTGAGCAAAGCCCCAAAAACAGCCGGAGCAGTTAGAGCAACGAATCAAAGATGAAATTGACAATTGTCCTGTTGGCCCTTGTGGGCTGTGTGGCGGCATTCAGTGTGCCAGCCCCAACCAAGGTGAAGGTCGCCGATGCTGCTTTCTTGGAGAAGGAGAAATTCCTTTTGGAGATGGTCTACCGTGTGGAGGATCCTCTCTTCTTCGAGGAATACATCAAGTTGGGAGAGCACTTTGTCACCGACAAGTCTCAGTACACGGTGAGCTGAATTAACAAAAAAATACAATGGTAAGGTATCCTTATTATAATCCTTAACACTCCGCAGACGTGGGATTTCCATATGGAGAAATTCTGGGAATCCTACAAGCTAGGAGCCCTGCTGCCTAAGGGAGAATTCTTCGGTGCTCTTGTCAAGACCCACCACAAACAGGCCTGGGGTCTGTTCAACTTCTTCTACTACGCCAAGGACTTTGAGACCTTCAAGCAAAACGTTGCCTGGGCTCGCATCCATGTGAACGAGGGCATGTTTGTCTACGCTTTCACTTTGGCTGTCATCCACAAACCAGAATTCGAGGGATTCATTCTGCCCCAGATCTATGAAATCTTCCCACAATACTTCTTCAACAGCAAATTCGTGTATGAGGCCGAGAAGTTCGATTATGATGTGTGGAGCAAGTACATCATGTACGAGAAGGAATACAAGGATATCCTGTACAAGGATGTTAGCGAATTCCACGACAACTACTATTTCTACACCAAGGACTGGAAGACATGGCAGTGGTGGAAGATGATGGGTCTGGGTGAACACTGGTACGTTGAGGATAAATTCTTCCTCCGTGAAAACATCGCTCAATTCGCCAAGGAACCCAAATACCAAGAGATCACCAAGGGACTGAAGAAATTCTACATGCCTGTTGATTATACCCGTGACATTGACTTCTTCAACGCTGAGAGCAAAATGAGCTACTTCACCGAAGATTTGGGCTGGAACGCTTTCTGGTACTACCTCAACATGGACTACGCTTTCTTCCTTGATGGCAAACAGTTCGGTTTGGAGAAGGATCGTCGTGGTGAATTCTGGATCTACAATGTCCAACAGATCTTGGCTCGTTACTATCAGGAGCGTCTTGCTAACGGCTTTGGCGATATTCCCGAATACTTCTGGTACAAACAGGTCGAATACGGTTACGATCCTCAGCTGATCTACTATAACGGTGTTGGCTACAGTTACCGCAAGAACTACTTCGAATACCAGACCTACGGCAAGTTCGATATGCTCTACCAGATCCAGAGCTTCTTCGATCGCATCTACAACGTGTTGGAGACCGGATTCTACAAGACTGCCGATGGTGTTGTCATCGATCTGCACAAACCCGAGGCTGTCAAATTCATTGGCAACTATCTGCAAGGCAATGTTGATACCTATGACAAGTACTTCTTCAACTACTACTATGTCCTGTCTCATATGTACTTTGCTGATGTGGACTACTTTGATACTGAGGTGTTCCCCAATGTCTTCCTCAACTTCGAGACCATGATGCGCGATCCCTTCTTCTACACATTCTACCAGAAGTTCACCGATGTCTTCTACAAATACAAGTTCTACCTGACTCCATACACCCAGAAGGATCTGACCTATGAGGGCATCACCATCAAGGATGTGGAAGTTAGCAAGCTCGTCACCTACTTTGACTTTGTCGACTTTGATGTCACCAATCTGTTGAACGATAAGATGACCTTCGTTGATGGCAAATTCGTCTGGGACAAGACTCTTCTGGCTCGCCAGGCTCGTCTCAACCACAAGCCCTTCACCTTTGACTTCGACATCGTTTCCGATAAGGTGCAGAAGGGTGTTGTTCGCATCTTCCTGGGACCCAAATTCGACGAATACGGTCGCTCCATCCCATTGAAGTACAACGCTCAGAACTTTGTGCAAATCGACAGCTTTGTCTATCCCTTCGTTGCCGGACAGAACACCATCAAGCGCAGCTCCAAGGACTTCACCTGGACCGGTGAGGATCGTGTCACCTACACTGAACTCTACAAATACGTCATGTTGGCCAGCGAGGGACACTACGAATTCCCCTTGGACTTGAGCGAACCCCACAACGCCTTCCCCGATCGTCTAGTCTTGCCTCGTGGCTGGGAATCTGGTATGCCCATGCAATTCTACTTCTTTGTCTCCCCCTATGCCGAGGATTACGAACAGTTCTCCAACTACGATTTCACCTACTCCGCCGGCATTGGCTCTGGCACTCGCTTTGTGGACAGCAAACCATTCGGTTATCCCTTCGATCGCTCCATCGATGAGTACAGCTTCTTTGTGCCCAACGGTTACTTCAAGGATGTCAAGATCTACTTCAAGGACAACTTCGCCAAGTACTTCGAGAAGAAATACGCCAACTTTGGTGAATTCGACTACTCCGTTGAGTACTAGATGTCGTCATCGATTTAGCTCCTAAGTTCTCTTTAATGTTTCAAATGCAATACCCAAAAAAATCCAACCAAAAAAAAAAACAAAACAACGAACCCGAAACGATGAAGACCCCAGTTTACAATAAATAAAAATATAAAAAAAAATATTTAAGTTTTATTATTTATCAATGGGAAATAAGCCCACAATTGGCAATATGATAAAGTGGAGGAGTATCAATAGTAAATCAGTTTAATAAATTATAGTACACTCGTAGTTTCAATATTATATTTTAACATTAAGATGTCGATAAAAAGATCGGAGCATGAGTCTAGAAATAGTTCCAATTGACAAATTCTTAAAAAAAATACAATTTTTTTGGTTATATTATTTTTAATTGGGAAGCTGGAATAATACCAAAATCGAGATCAAATTATAGTTAAATAGCAAATGAGGATATTTACTCATTTTTAAATTTTGTCAAATTATTTTATTTATTTAAATAAATCGATAAGTATTTAGATATCGGATTTTGCAGGTTCCCTTGGCGGACAGCGATAAGTTTCTTTATAATTCAATTGTATTGAGGGTTTAAGAAAAGAAACTCCCACTTAACTACTTATATATTTCCTTACATAAAATTCTTTTCCTTCTTCTTTTGGCTCTATCAATTAATCAGCAGCTTTTTTTTTTTTGCCATGATTCTGTCACATCATGCCACAAAAACCAATTGAGAAGACCTCATTCGGAATGACAAGTCAAATGACGCTGCCACTTGACGCTGCTGTCGCTATCATTTCCACTGTGGGGTGTCCTTCTCTCTCTCTCTCTCTCTCTCTCTCTCTCTCTCTTTCTCTGTCTCTTTTCGAATTTCACTCTGTCTGGATGGATGTTGGTTAATGTGTCATTCGTACCGCAAACTGTGGCAACGTCGTTCTGATTGCATTCGAATTGAAATCAACCGCAAAAACTAATAATAAAGTTCAAATGTTAAATGCGGCCTCTTGAAAAGGGGAACAGAGCAGAGCAGAGCAGAGCAGTTATTACGCAGTCAAAATGGATTGCAGGCAGGCACCCCACTGAAAAGTGAACCACCCCCATTTTGGCAGTTCGATAACAATGCGGGCGCGATACTCGATATCCATAAAGTGGGGTTAGGGGAGAGAGACAGGCAATTGCCCATTGCGATTGCCATGCAAATGAAGTTATGCTCTGTGGCTTTGATGTGGCGCCTTTCCCGCCTCTTAACCCCCCTCGCCTTGTTCAATACGCAATTAAATCACACAAGACTCAGGCCGACATCGCGTTATCTGAGCCGATGTGGCAACCTGATTTGGTAACGATAATTTACAGTTATGCCAGCGCTGCCAGCTCGTTTACTGATGCCTATCGCATCTCTCATGTCTCATATCTCCCTCTCTGACCCTCGATAAACGCATTTCGTATTCACATTTGCATTTCCAGTTGCAAAACCAGCAGCTGATTACAGAGATTGCACATTTGGTTTGGGTTTGGGTTTGAGTTCGAGTTTGGTTTGCGTTTTAGGCGTAGGTTTTGGATTTTCAAGCCCTCTCTTTATGAGCCTAATAATGTTTACTGTGTGTGTGTGTGTGTGTGTTTGAAACGTTGCTCATGTAATTTTAGGTTCTTCGCCTTTTGTAACCGGCACCCAATTAAAACTGAAGAAGTGCTGAATAAGTTTGATTTGGGTTGAGTTTGATAAAGTATCTTTGGGTTAAATAATGCTATTTAGAATTGCTTAGGAAATTTACTTTAAAACTTTCTAAAGTTGAGTAAACCCGTTCAATTATGAATATCTCCCAACTTTTAACATTTTATATTTAATTTTTATTAAATGTTGAATTGTTAGTTTTTAGAATTTTCTTTTTCTGTAAATTCTATCATTATCTTAAAGTTTTTGTGTTGACTGTTTATAATAAAAATAAATCAATAAATGATAAATTAAAATTTATCTCAACAGTTAAATCTTATCAAATACTCATTTTATTTATTTCATTTAATTTAACACTAAATCAAAGTTTAAATGTGAAAATAAGACTACAAACGAGGAGTTTTCTTCATCTTGCCAAAGGAAAAATTATGCACTATCTGTAAACTTTTCAATCTAAAAGCTAGTTTCATTTTATCATTTTTGTCTTTAGGAAAGTGCAAATTGAAGTTAGGTCGTTTTGTAATTCTACTCTTTTCATCTACTTAGTCCTTGATGATAGGTTAACCACACAGTTGAATGCACACATTCAAGCATTTAACTCCATGGAATCGTATCAATATCAATTATCTATACAACTGAACCGAAGTCAGACATCAAGTTGTGGTTCATTGTTAAAGTTAACATAGAGGAATCAAATTTCATCAAAATGTGTGTACGGAAATGAAAACTAAAGAGACTTTAGTATGGCATATTTTATGTCCAGTTTCATTTTCATTTCCCCCAGTGAGGGGGGAAGAAGAGAAGAGGAGGAACATCTAGGCAACGACGCTAATCAGAAATAGTTCCCTGATGCACGTTCACAATGAAGCTGGCAGGATTTGAGTTGAGCCTCTGGATACAGGACACTGTCTGTATAGATTGTACTTTGTGTCTACAATTTATTTGCTTCATTTTAATTGATTTCGTCGCCCCGTCTAAGAGACGCCAACAGGAGGCAGAGAGTGAGTTGAGTTGAGTTCTCCACAGTTCATTTGCCGCATGTTGTCTGCCTAGTTGCAGCTTCTTGTTATTTGTAACAATTAATATCCAATATCTGAGCGTTGCCATCATTAGTTTTTACCAAGCGCCCAACTGTCTGCTTCTAGATGGATATTTCACTTAAAGAGCAAAAGAAACTACAAGAAAAACTGATGATATCAATGAACAATCGGCGAGTATACAACAAAGTCAGGCTAAGTAGGAAGCTCAGATAAAAAATATGTAAGAAAACGATTCCCTGACTTTGAGATACCCCTTACACCATTAAAATATATATGAAATGCATCTTTGGAATTTTAAACCCCATTGTCATAAGAATCAGTGCATACATTTAGGCGCACAGATTGTTTATGAAACTTCAAACAGCTATAACTAGTGTTAAATTTGTCTGATTTTGTAAGGGATAGAAAAATGAATAAGATGAATAGATATACTAATTTTCAACTGCCAAAAGATTGGTTTATCTTAAAAAGTGTGGGTGTGTCGTAGTGTTTCTTGGAAAGAGGTTCATAGAAGTGTGCTCCTAAATAAAGTTGCTCTAGCTAATTGAGTTTTTGAGATTTGCTTGATAAATTTGGTTGCACTAGCTCTTAAAATTTTAATCAATAATATATGTTTGAACCTCCTTCCGTCTGTTACTTACATTACAACAAGTACAAGATACCCTATTAGTTTACAGGAAACGGGTATAAAAATAAAAATATATATAAAAATGAAAGGCGACTCTGTTGTTCCTTGTTATTGTTGTTGTTGTAGTTGTGTCAGCCATTGATGCTGCATTTGACAGACCATTTATCATCGCACTAATTGTGTATCATTAAAAAAAGGCGACGCGGCAGGGCGCAGCAAACGCTGCTGATGTTAATCCATAGGAAAAACCCAGTCAGAGTCGGAGCCAGACGCCCTATCGATGTGTCCCAAGCCCGAACCCAAACCCAAACCCAAACCTTAGCCTGAATCTGAGTCTGACAATGGCAACGCCGTCAGCGACAGCAGCAGCAGCGACAGCGACAACAGCCAGTGACAGTGATAGAAATCTGTGGCAAGCAGATTAAACGTGTTCGCCAGTCACTGAAAAAGGAGGCATGTCGACTAATGGCACTACACACAACGCGTGGGAGAGAAGTAGCTGAAAGAGTGAAAAAAGAAGAGAAAGGGCAAAGAGAGGGAAGAGAAATTGCCAGTAGAGTTGTATTTGTCGCTGGCAGGCGGACGTTGTAAAAGTCAGTCATGATTATCGCCACTTTGCCACCCGCCAAAACGAACCAAAGGAGGAACTGCTTACAATGGACAACAAACTAATTCTTGTGGCTTGAAATACGTTAAAGAGCATCACGAAAATATTAAAGAGAACTGCTGGTAAACCTACAAATTTATAAATTACTTTCACGCTCACTAAGTTATTATTTACACTTTTAGTTGTGCTATTCCTTAATTATTTAATTAAGTTATTTTAATAACTAGCCCAAGCAGTTATTTACAATATTAACCAAACTATTAAGTGTTCTTTGAGTCTTCCATAGCTCAATGAAGACATATACTTGTATTTTAAATCTGATGATATTAAAAGACCCTTAGGGTCAGTTGGTTACTATATAAGCAAATATTTCTAGGACCTTTTTATATAAGTATATTCGCCCTATTCGTTAAATAATCACTAAATATGGAAATTTTAAAACTTAACTAAATAGTTTACATATCTTTTACTTTATAGCTTCCAAGTTCATTTTATTGCATCCAACTTAGTAATTAACAGGACATACAATAATAGAATATTATAAGATTAAAAAGATTTATTAAATCCTCCAACATTTTTCGTCCATTGTTACTTCATATCTTTTACATAGAAAAGATCGAAATACCTGCCCATTAAAAGCTCTAATAGATTCGTTACTTCAACTACCATAGAAATGTATCGATAATTTGTAAGCTGTCATAACATCTGTCATCTCTATTTCCGCCCATTGTCCACAAGCGGACTGAAGGCGACGGACGACAGACGACAGACGACAGATGAGTACAACACACTAATGAGAAACGTGGAGAATGAGTTGACGATAAATGGCAAACACAGCGAAAATCGCTGATAGTACACTTATACTCATATACCGTTATAATTTCTACCATTTTAGCTTCATTGTTGCCGCCTCCACGAACACAGCAAAAAAAAAAAAAAAAATGGGAAAAACAACACATAAACATAATAATAATAAAAATTCAAAGCTTTCCAACTGGCAATGATGATGGATTACAGTCCCGTCAACTGCCTCTCACTCACCCTTTATCGCACTTCATCTCTTTCCATCATTTCTCAAATTCTCTGACTCATTCATTGTACGCCTGATGAAAATGTTAATGTCGTTGCCAATCACTTTGTTAATCCGTCCAGTGTGGGTTAGTTGATTTAGTCCTCCATACACCCTCTCTCCCTCTCTCTCTCTCTCTCTGATACACCCTCATTCCCCCAAAAAGTGAAAGCAGAAAATCGAAAACAATTAAGCACAGAATTCCAGAGAACTCTTCCTTCGTGTTGATGAATCGCTAAATTACAGTCTAACCCAATGGGAAGTTCGAATCAAACTGGGACTCCGAATATAACTAGAAGTTCTCAACTGTAGATGGAGCCACTGCTTTCCTGACCATGCAACTACATAAAACGCAAGTTGTCACGTAATACATACTAATTAATATTGATATTTTTGGGTGAGAGTCGCTGCGTAATGAGCCCAGCTTTCATTATATTCTAGTTTCTGCTTAGTAATGACTTTTTGATAGGCCCCCGAAAAACCAAAACCAGCAATAGAACATCATGACTTTGTTAACTTTTACTCTATTCTTGTTGCCATAACTGGAGCGCATAAACTGACCGTTAATTGAAATGCCAGCATATTGAAGTTAGTATGTTTGGTTTTGGGGTGGGGTAAATTAAGATTTAATGAGCTGAATGACAGTAGTTGAAAGGATTAATTGATTGGAAGCCCAATGCAATTATTATTGATTCGAAATAGTATTGCTACAGATTGGAAATTATGTATCATTTCAGTAAAATTACAACAAATGGACAAGAGTAAAAAGTAAAGCGTTCTACAGATGCAAAATCTGTAAAATGACAGATAAATATTATATTTACATATATTTTAAGAATATGAAATTTACTCACGAGAGAAAAAATCATCAAAAATACTGATTAATAAGATTTTTTGACTTTCATACCATACCATTCAAACCAAGAAGTAATAATACACGATTCCACAATATTGGAAGTAATGTAGTTGAAAAGTGTGATTATCAAAATTATTGTTCTTCAACTAAGCAACTTTATTTTCATAGATTTTTGTTCAACAACATTTAGCAAATTATTATAGCTGTCTATTTTAGATATCCGTGTTCGAAGTTAATCAATAAATGTTTCATCAATCTGTGAAAAGTCTAGCTGTAGGAATAATATATAATTTGTAGTCGTATAATTAGAGAAAATAGTTCATTACGTTGCCCAATATAGAATACTTTAGTTTTTGGATCGCAGTAAAGATTTGATTTCGACTTCTGCACAAATCTACGAAATTATTGATAATTTTAAGCTTTGTGAACAATCAGCTTCATTTGGAACATCTATGTTATTAGTTTAATTTTTAGATTCTCAAAAAAAAAAAAAAAACAGCAAAACACAGTTCTGCATTTTAATTAGTTATGTTTGAGCAATGTTCATAAAGCGAATGACAGATCAAAAGGAAATTCCCCAGTCAGGGACTCATAATTACATTACATTCGACACGATGGTTGTCAGTGTGTGTGTGTGAGTGAGTGTGTGTGTTGCAAGTGTTGCAAATTAAAAAGCCCAACACGTTCCATGTTCCATGCTCAACAAATGTTGCTAAAACAAACAGCAATAACATCCAGCGTAAAGGAAAATCGGAATCGTTCTCGTCTGAAGTTGTAACACGCTCGTAAAAATGTTAAAGCAAATGTGCCGCAGGATGCGTGGTCGGTATGCCAAATGCATTTGATTGTGGATCCTGCCACAGGCTCTGTCCAAGTCGATGACCATGTCTATGACCCTGACTGGTCAGCCTTGTTGTCATAAAAGCGAGGGACAAGGGTAATAAAAGCATGACATGAAATGTGCCTGAACCTTCATCCTGTTCCACATTCAACCACGTAGTTTTACTCCTGCTCCGACTCCTGCTCCTGTTTCTGCTCCCTGCTTCTGACTGATGCAAAACAATTTCAAAAACTGATAACGGCGAGCAGCCACAAATATTTAATGAAATCAACGATGCCACACAATAACAACAACAGGAGAAGAAGAATGTGGAGAACGAGCATAACAAAATGCAATTGTTGCATTATTAATTTATATTATGCGCAATTGTTGGACTCGGACGAACACATGCTGTTCATGCGGAAAATCGGCAAGGAAATGAATGGGAAAATGTTCGCTGAGGTGGGCAGGATAAGCACGATGTAAGCAGGACAACAAACGAGAACGAGCAGAAACATTGAAGGAAAGTTACATTTGCTAAGCCGATTTGCTGATACCCTTGTAGTTTGAAAAGTCACACTTCTTTCTAAAATAAATATAAATTCCTACTTTATTTTGTGTAATTTGTG
Organism: Drosophila neotestacea; assembly: GCA_035044365.1. Taxonomy (NCBI): domain Eukaryota; kingdom Metazoa; phylum Arthropoda; class Insecta; order Diptera; family Drosophilidae; genus Drosophila; species Drosophila neotestacea. Next base: position 86,555 of record JAWNMD010000714.1, read on the forward strand.
AAGTACTTATTGTGACAGAGAAAAATATTAAAATATGTTTATAACTTGAAAGATAATTAGACCCGCCAGATCATTAATATTTCTTGAACTTAATTATACTTTCCACATTCTTAACAAGTTTTATTAGTATTAGAAATCGGTACAAATTAAATTTATCAAGATACCTTAAAAAAGAATCGGTCGTGTGACAACACTATAATATTCTTAATCGCCTGATTTTATGACTCATACATGTAAGATTTTTGTAAATCACAAACTTCATAAAGAAGTTCTAATACCCACTGAAAGAGCATAATAAAAGAGGATGAACCGAAGGGCCAACCAATTTTGCCAACCACATAGCAAATATTCCATCTCTCTCTTACGTCAAGGAAAAGGTGAAAGAAATGCGGTAATAAAAACAACAATTGAACACAGTTATGATTGAAGTGGAAGTAAAATACATACACACAGACCGACACACACACACACACACACACACACTCAAAGGACACAAAGGAGAATCAGAAATACAGGCAGAAAAACGGACGAACTGTAGAACAAAGTGGCAGGCGTCGTCATCAATGCGGAACTATGCATCAGGCACAAGGCACAAGGCACCAGTCACCAGGCACCAGGAGGGGTGGGTTCATGCCCTATAAGACTGTGGAATAACCACTCCACCACCACCACCACCACCACCAACAACAACAACATCACCACAGAGGAGTATTGTCAGAAGGACCACCCTCATCCAGCTTCATCGAAAGGACAACCAACATAGAGCATCCCTAAAGCTGAAAGCTGCTGACGTTGGTTTTGTAATTTGTATCGATCGATTTTGATGTTTTGTTACTTCAATGAGAGACAGAAGAGAAACGCACATCGCATTTGAGAATCGTCGTACGTGTTACACTTGAAGAAATATTATAACCCATACCACTTCTCATCGATTCCCATAACGAATTTGATGATTAAATCTAGGCATGAGTTCAAGTATGTGAGTATTTGACTCGATATTGTTCTTGAAAGAGCTGTAAACACTTGGATTGCCTTTGATTGTGGTCATATAATATCTATAATATCTGTATCTCTAGAGTTTGAGAGGTGAATTTATGATAACTGTCAGTTTGTTAAAAACAAAACTATAAAAACTCAAAATAATGATTTCAGAACTGTAAATAATTGCTACGATTTAGATATCACTTATACAATTCAATCTGTGTCTAGAAATTTGATTCTATTGAGATTTCATCTCTAATGAGTCCAAAAACAACACAGAAGCAGTTCTAAAACATTATGGAAAGATTTCTTAATCCTTACTACTAAAATTGACTTGATGTTTGTTAGAAATATAATAAACATAACTAGTTTCTAACTAGCTATAAAATTTGGAGCAGTGCACAGGAAATGTAACTTTCCGACAATTATGAGAATGCCACTGTGTGTATGTGTGCATCCGTGTGTGTGAAACTTTGACTGAGTGTATATGTGGTGTGTGTGTGTGTGTGTTTCAGATCAGAACTCCCCCTCGAAAAAGTTTTCACCTTTGGGGAAAGTCTGTCCAAAATACGAGGGTGGGCGCTTGGTTAGCTGAGACTTTGATTATGTTGCTGTTGCCCTCTTGTTGGGTCATAGTTGTTATTGTGTGTTGCAGGCGGCTTACAGTGCGCACCAACATTATGCGTATACGCATTGGGCTTTTTGGGGCCCATCCCCTTGAGCGCTTAGTGCAGAAACTCAACCTCGATCTCGGTTTCTGTTTGCATTTGCAACTAGTTGGCGAGGCAGGCGAAACCAAATTGCGGTTTACTATTTCAATGGGACACATCACGCGTGTAAGTATTGGTATATATGTATGTGAGTGTATGTGTGTGTGGTCAAAATAATTGTTATTGTTACTTGAGCAGTAGATGCATCCTACTCCCAAACATTATAACGTTTTGCGGTAATGTGATTAACATTCACCAAAGCTCCCTAATGACCAACTTGTCGACTTAACTGAAATGACGTTGGGCCAAGTTTCGTTAAGGGGGCGGAGGGGGAGTGTATACAACGGCGGAGGCGTGGCAGGGGCAAAACCTATTGTATGTGTGTGCCATGGGCAAAGCAATAAGCAAAGTTATTAAACTTACATATGAATAGAAGAAACTACTACAGTCGACAGAACACGACTATTATAGACCCTGCACTTATTCTTTCAGAGACACATACACACTCGATATGCAAATACCCTATAAACTCTTTTCCTTCATTTGCCAATCTGGTATAAATGCTTTCTTGAATGTTTTCAAATAATTTTTTCGATCGTGATGAACTTATAGCACAGATTCGGAATATTCAAAACTCAAGATTTGAAATTGCTCAGAGACTATAAGAGCTACAAGAACCAAAGTTGATGACAATGCTCCGGGAGTATGCAACCAGATCTGGTTTGTTTTAAGTATTTGCCACGCCGCCTTTCGCAGTCACAAATCGGGAAAAGCGAATAGAAAGAACATTTAAAGTTCATTTAAAGAGAACAATAAAAATAAATAGCCTTCAATTTAGATTATTAGACCCTCTTTACAATCTAAGTACAGGGTCTAATTATGCATGCACATAAGTATGTGCTGTGTATGCACGTATGTGTGTTTGAGTATAAGCATTGATTGGCATTTGTGGCCGCTGCAATCGGCATCAGGTTGTTTGTGCAACGCCTCGTATGCGTAATATGTTTGCATGCGCATTTTCATTAAAAATAATTCCCGTGCACTTTTCCTCCATGTGCATGCGAGTGTGTGTGTGCGTGTGTGTGTGGTTGTGTGTGTGTTTGTAATGCTCGAGTAATTGCAAATTAAAAATTGCTTATTAAAGCAGAAAATGCCCCGAAGCAGAGTGAGCTCGTAAATAGCCAAGCAATTGGCTTTGTCTGTGTGTGCGCCGTATAATTTGCCTCCCCCCACGGCCCCCTTGACTGTGGTTCGAGTTCCGTCTCCGTGTCCCTTTCACCGTATCCGTGTCCGTGTTCGAGTCTCAGGGCCAGTCGCCAGCCTGTCTAGAGCCGTATAAAATGGCATGGCATTTTGTGCTTAATGGCCATTAATTAAAGTTGTAACAATGGCATTTCTTATTAGCCAACCTATTGAAGATTTTGCTTGTGTGTGTGTGTGTGTGTGTCTAATTTAATTTCTTACTCAATTTCAGAGCGCCATCAAATTGATTGTACATTTCGGATTTCATTTGACATTTATTTGCACACATATACATACCTGAAACGATAAGAGCGTATGAAATTTGATTAGATTCACAATTGTTCATAAATTGAAATGCGACCCACAAATGAAAGACATAAACTAAACACAACCCAACCCTCTGGCGATTACAAATTAAGGAAAAGCTCAAATTCTATTACAAATACAAGTAGACATATTAACAAAGCAGCATTCATTCATTTGAGGGCGGATTTTCATAAATATTTACATACAATTTGATTGAAGCGAAATATGCTCTTGACATGCGCCAATATTATAATGGCTAATTCTCTGTTCAATTGTGGCACAGGTAATAAAATTGCAATTGACATTCAATGAGCGTATTTCATTGTGAATAAGTTTAGTTAGTCGGAAGAATTTAAACGGCTTTCAAGTCATTATGCTTCTTAAGCTTGGAAGGATAAAACATTTACAAAAAGTCTTTGTTTAATTCTATGAAATGAAATAAGAGTTAAGTGAGAAATACAAAAGGTTATCATACTTTAAATTTTGAGAACTTTATCAAAACTAAACCGATATCTTTGAGCTTTAAATTAATAATGAATGTGATAACAGCTTAAGTTCTAAAAAATATATTTATTTGCCTGAATTTTAAGAATATACATTTATAAAGTCTTGTAAATTACAATTTCACAACGCTCTCTAGACTTTACAATTTCTTGCTCTGAGCAAACACAATTAGTGTAGTTTTAATACAAGCTCCTTCCGCACTTAAGACTTATGGGCATGTCACGAACTGCTTTTGGCCTAATTTTAAGTACAGGGCGTGGTCAGCTTTCTCTTGTTGGCTTTGATTAGGCTGCTTAGAAGCTGATTTGAAGCGCAAAGAAGCTGAGTTGAAGCCAAGTGCAACGATCCTGATGAGTAACTACTGTGGTCAGCTTGCAACATACACAAGAAGCGAAAACAGATGCGTTTTGGGGCAACTGTGTGCACTTGCAGCACACACTACAACACACACACACACACACACACTCGTACACACATGGCCAACAAGGCAAGTCAGTGAGCCAGTTAGCTTGGCCAGGCTAACGAGCAGTCGAGGGTCAACATTAATATTTGAACAACGTACGTTGGCTACGCTCGAGTCATTTTTTTAGCTCAGGCTGCTGACTGCTTGACTATTCCCTCTCTTTCTCTGTCTCTCTCTCACTCTCTCTCTCTCTATGTTCTGCTGCTGTTGTTGATTATTCAAGGATCAGCTAAACAAAGCACAAGGCATCGCAACTGTGTGTGGCGTATAAATTTTTGCTCTCGTCTTTTGGAAAGCTGCCAAATCAGCAAAAACATTTTGTACTCTAAAACAAAAAAACAAAAAAAAAAACATTGGCACAGCTGTGCAACGGGGCGGCATGTGGCAAGAGGGGAGGGGGCGTGGCAAAATATGCGGCGTACGTGTTAAGTGGCAAACGTTTTTCAGCCCCAACAAGAAGCTACGTTTCTCACTCAAGGAAAGTCCGTCAGTTTGTCAGTGAGTCAAGTCAAGTCACGGGGTTTTTGCCACGCATTTGTAAACTTTATAAATCAGTTCGTGTCGAAGCTGTAGCTTCAGACTCAGCTTCAGCTTCTACGTATTCTCTACTCGCATTTGAAATTCTCAGTTCTAAGACTCGGTCTCAGTCTCGGTCTCAGTTTTCAGTTGCCAATTTCAAGTGCCAACGGCATCCGCAACGATGCGTTGCCAAAATATTTCAACAAAATTTCTTAAATTGCATACTTTGTGGCGTGGCACGCTGATTTGATGGCTGCAGCGTGTGCCGTTGCATTAAATTATCGGCTGATTGAAATTGGGCCAACACAAAACTAACAAACAGATGGCCAACAAAAGAAATGAATATAGAAAAGGAATTTAGTATTTTCAAATGTTTATGAAAGTTGAGAAAAATCGAGTACTATACGGATGGAAGACTTTGATAAGTCAGACATAGGTAAAGCTAAATCATATTCAAAAAGACAAAGCTATGATGGTCTGGGAAATGAAAGAGTGCTTTTTATAAATTTAAAGTTAAATAATTATTTAAGAAATGTTGTATTCGTAATCACTTTGACAAGCTAATATAGAACAAGTTATATAGTTATAATAAATCTAGGATCTTTTTAGTCAACATTTAAGATGTAGGTAATGACATAGCTTTGTCTTAATCCACTTTCAACACTTAATAAGAGTCGAAAGTAATGAAATATTATTTAGAGTTTTTTAGAATTGTCTGAAGAATTAAAAAACACAATTTTTGCTATATGCAATTCACAACTCTAGATTAATTCTTCTATTATGCGTTTCTTTTCCAGCAAAAGCGATTTTAAAACTACAAACTTTTAAGAAAACACACACTGTATTCCCAATTTACCCAAGTTGTAGCCAAAGACCAGTTCAAGCAATTTATCATTGCTTTGATATACATTTTAAATGCTTAACCTTTCCAATAAGTGTCGTTTACTTGACGGCCAGACAACTTTTTGCCAGCTGCTGTCAACTTATTCAATAACAAATGTATTGCTTGGAAGAACAACAAAAAAAATTCCAAACGTACAAATCTCAATCGCAAAACGACGGACAGCTCAAAAAAAAAAGTTACACAAGAAAAACTATGAGTGTAGAGAGAGAGAGAGAGAGAGAGAGAGAGATGAAAATATAGAAGAAGAACAGGAGATGCCACCGCAAACAGAGCGCAACTGTTGTGCAATCGTGTTAAATATTAAAACATGATATAAATATTAAACGTGCTGCAGTCACACAGTCTGTAGATTGTAGAGTAAGAGCAAGAAATCAACAAGAAACTTGTGCACAATAAGTTGCAAAATATTTACAATATTTTTGCTGTTGCAGCAGAAGAGGCAGCAAACAGCAACACAACATTGCAAATCAGAGAACGAATAAAAAAAACTTCCTAGCAAAATGTATAGGAAAAAAAACCAACTGAAAAAACTGTGCAAGAAAATATAGAAAGATGCAACGATGCGGCAGAGTGTGAGAAATGAGTACAGCAGCAAAACTGTAAACTTTTCTTTTTTCCTAATGGCCAAAACACAAAATGGCTAACGAAGGAACTGCAACTGAATGAGGTGTGTGTATAAGTTGGCAACTGTTGGCAGTAAAATATTAAAAACAAAGTACTAAATTGCATTAAGAACTCTATATAAAAACTGTTAGAGAAAATTTGGTTTAATTTAAATATTAAGGTATGAAATATCAATTCTTTTGATACTTATATACATCTTATTTAATTTTAGGTATACATTTAGCATACTTTCAATCTTTAGATTCATAGAAACACTACTTTTCTATTGTGATACATTTAGTTGAATAAAAAAATCTCTGAATACTGCCAATTATTCTTAGTTTTTCTCTGTCTTTTAAACATTTTATTTAATGGCCAATTTAAAAGCGTTTTAGTGTCAAATTGTTAGCAAGTTTTCTTCACACATTGAAATTTGTATTCCTTCATCTTAAATTTATATTGTAATACATTGAAATAAATAAAACTTTCTCTGAATACTGCCAATTATTCTTTGTTTGTCTGTTTTGTCCACTACTTTTAATAATCAAGTTTAAAGCGTTATAATGTCAAACTGTTAGTCAGTTTTCTTCACACATTGCTAGTTTTCTTTCTGGCTGTGCTTGGAATTTGTATTTCTTCCTTTTAGATTTTAACATTTTTATTATTGCTGCTCATTTCCGCTTGCCACTTGACAGGCTCATAGCTCTAACTGTAACCCCCTTTTATATCCATTTCCAACTTTTCCTCCATCTTCTAGCAGTAGTAGTTTTTTTACCCACCCGAGACGAGGTGGAAACTCTTACTTGACTTCAGCTTAGATGTTGGATTTAAGTGTTATTGTGGGCAATTTGATACTTTCGATTGAGCAACAACATTTGCTTGTGCGTTCAACTGAAGCGTGCAACACATACACTCACACATGCACAAAAATACGCAAAAATGGCTGCCACAACAACTCACACTTGGATATAAATCGTATGTTGTGTGTGTGTGTGTGCGTGTGCGGTCGCCGTCCTCAAAGTTTTCCAGACGCCTCGAAAACAAGTTGAATATAAATGATGTTGTGTGAATTCAGCAGCTAGTTGAAGTGTAGAGGCAAGTATCTGGACCTGGTCTGATAAACACGGCTAAAAGAGCTGTCTTGTAGACTTCTCTGCTTTCATCTCCATCTCCATTTCCAACTATATCTCGGTCTTGGTCTATGTGCATAGGGTTATTTATCTGTATGCGTGCCAGTTAAGCTGCCGCATATAAAATGTCCAATATAAATCGTTAGGCAACTTTAACCAATAAAAAATAATGCTCACAAAAGCAATGGCATCTATTTCATAAAAAAAGGGAGAGAGCAAAATCGCTGCCTTAGGCATAGCTGAGTATTAGCCAAGAACTGTTGACAATCTATAAAAAACGGCTTGGCTAATAAAAACTAATTTAAGACAATATTTTATTATTATGTTTATAAGCGCTTCTATTGATTATGATTTCAGCTGAGGAAACAATTGTTATTTAAGTATTGGTTTAAATGATATTTAGTTAATATTTTCATACTTTAAACAAAAGTTAATGTTTGTTATAATTTGTTAAATAAATGAATACTTGTAGGCTAAGTGGTTTGAAATTATATTGATTTTTTTAAACATATTTTTAGTGAAATTTTATCATATTCGCTGGCACACCCTGCGTATGCGTGATGCAAATGAATGATTATATATAAATTATGCATTAGCAGTAATAAATAATTATTTAAAATAAGCTAAATGTTAATTGAATGAAAATTTAAATATGTATGTTAAATCCATCAGAAAATATTTTTATAATTTGACTGCACAACATTTCGATTTAGATTTTAAATAGAATAACTAATATTTTATTTATAATACAGTATTGTACTGCAGTTTAATTCTAACAAAAGATATTAAATTTATTTTATTAGCTTTTTAGCTGAACATTTTGTATTTGACAACACACAGTGCGTATGCGTAATATTATTGAATCACTAGCTGCACAATTCAAAGTTTAAAATGCTGTTAATAAAAATGGTTAATCCGTATAAAAATATATGGACAATTCGAATGTTAATAAATTAAATGTATGAAAGCCTTACCATAAAAATCCAGCCTTCATCAAAAATCTCATACTTAACTATTTGAAAGAAAGCAACAACTGTTCTGCATTGAAATCCTTTTAAGTGTTCGATCTTTTCCTTCACTCAACTGTCTGGACAATGATATAGTGGCTAACCTTTGTGCTCATGCAAGATAAAGGAGTTAAGCCCTTTGCCGACCATTAAATAAATTAAAAGCCAAACAACATCGATTTCAGCAAAAGGGGAAAACAACGAATAAAAGTAAAATATTGAATTGCCCCGCTGCTATTGATTAAACTTTCACCCAGCCAAGGACACTGAGAAAGAAAGAGAAATAGTTACAGAATGACAGAGGGAAAGAGAAAGAGGGAGAGAGTAAGAGGTATCATCTGTAGCCAGACAAAGTGGCTAGAAAACCAGAAATTCCCATTCAAACTGCTGCTGCTGCTGATGCTATGCAAATCTTTTGGCCTGGTCAACGCACCTGCAATGTTCAATCGGAAGTTTTATGTTTCGTTTTAGAATTTCATTAGAAGCTTTGCGCTTGAATGCAGAGAGATGCAGACAAGGGTTAGGTTTTTCGTTCAGGACCCGGCCAACTGGCCATCTATCTTTTTTTGGCCAAAAGTCGTGCACTCGGGCCATGCATTAGCAATAACTCTCATTATGCCGCACAAGTTGAGAGCCACATACATGGCCAGTCTGGCGACCCATTCAATCACGCTATCGCGCCCCAACATTTCTGCCACCGACAAATTGCAAATACGTATGGGGATTTTCAATGAAAAATTCCACCTCACCCCTTAACCTCAGTTTCTGTTTCAGTTCGCCAACTTTTGCTTGGTCTGCTCTAGGACAGTGGGTCAAATAGGATAGACTAGCTTATAATCATTTCAATTTTCCAATCTCGAGTTGAGAAATTTTTTTTCCATTTTATTAGTAAAATGTAAATGTGTAATTTCAATATTGATATGTATTTATATATTTGTGTATACTTTTAAAAGTGTATAGGTAATCATTAATTGAGAACGGCAAGTCCAAATTGGCTTAAGTTTTTATTTAGTTGATTGTAGTTCAATTTATTTAACAAGAAAATAATTATTTATATTTAACTTTAATTGATTCTCTTAGGAAAATTTAGACAGAATATTTCTTTGTTATTTTCAAAGATATTAATATTCATATTCTAGTCTAGTCTGCTTTTGCCCACTGTGCACTCGCTGGGAATAGGATGGCAAGACGCAACATTATTCGTTGGAGCTGCAGCAAAATGGATAAGTGAACAGGGACTCTGGGACTCTCGGCACTAGCAAAAGTTCTCACCAGTTCTCACTCGCACTTCTCGCATTGCATTTTCCGTGATGAAGCTGTAGATCCAGCTGCTGCCCAGGTGGCCTCGGTTCAGCAGCCAGAGTCACACCCAGGATGGTTTGCGAGTTAGAGCCAGATTAGCTTTGCTTTTTTGGCCAAAAAACAAAAAAAAAAAGGAGAAGAGAGAAAGAACTTTTCACTGTGCAACTGCTGTGTGCAAATTTGCAGCTTCAACGTCATAGTAAAGTTGAGTGGCATGCCACACACACACACACACACACATACACACACCCACACACAAATCGCTAATCAAGTTTTGCAATTTTTCAAAAATGTATTTGACTCGACATTGCTCTCAAACTCTCCCATTTCCCTTTCGCCCCCTTGCTGCATCCCTTTCCATTTGGAAAACTGGGTTAGCGTGTAAAACTATTAAAGTTACTCAGCAGTTTTCCCCGTTTCCAGGCAGCAGCGACTTAATTAAGTTTTTCCTATGTAATCAGCATCAAAATCAAAAGAGCGCGTCGAAAGTTTTGCGCTATTTAATTGAAGCGCCTGGCATTTATTAGGCGAATCAAACAATAAGCCATGATTAAATATGAACTTCAAACTGAATGCTGAGTAAGTAATCATTTCAAATTTAGACAGAGATAGAAAGATAGAGAGAGAGAGAGAGAGAGAGAGAAGGTGAAAAGGGCGAGCGCATTCATAAAGCAATTAAACTCAGCGCCAGCTAAACTGTGCAAATCCAAGTGATTATTAATTTAGACTGGAGCATTTAAATATTTATCAATTAACTACTCAATTTGTATAACCTGTAGCCTATGAAGTGGGCAGTCTAACTGAGTGCAAAGGTATGCAACAAGCGGAAGAAGTTAATTTAAGAACACAGAGCGTTTTTCAGACCCTCGATTACTTATTAGCTTTAAGGCTTAATTATATTCATGATATTGTTGAATTATTTCATTGAATTCTTATTGGTTTTACAATATAATTCAAAGGTAAACGGTATCTCTTAGTCGAGTTTGATTTGATTCAAATATAATTTAAAGCTGTCTTTAGCCTTGCAGCCATTAACTGATTCCATCTGAATGTATTTGAATGTATCCGTTTCGTTTTGAACATCTATTCACACACTCGAGCTGCCACATGCGCCTAAATGTCTGCAACATATTTGTGTGCCACTGCCGCATACCTGTGTGTCTACCTGACTCGCATTTATATACACGTATCTGCCCCATCTCTTTTCTTTCTTCTCTTCCCCATCTCTCACTCTCTTCCACCAACTGTTATCTTGTAGCCTGCTTTTTATCTCACTTTTGGCAGCACTTAAATGTGTTTGGTTTTTGCTCAACGCAACTGAAGCTGAAGTGTTGTGCTTGCCACGCCCCTTCTCATGCCGTTGCTGCCTCCTTTTTGTTTTCATACAAAAATTTTCCATCGAAATGAGCAGCATGTGTTGTGCATGGCATTTTTTAAAAACAATTTTATACTTATTTTTTTTGTTTGTTGTTTTTTTTTTGTCTTTCCTCGATGTTCGCTACTTGACTTTTGTTGCCGGTAAAAGTTTGAGCTCCACTTCTCTTTCTTTTTATTATCTCTTCTTTTTTCTCTTCTCATTTTTTTTGGGCTTTTTATACCCTTGCAGAGGGTATTATAATTTTGTCACGAAGTTTGTAACGCAGTGAAGGAGGCGTGTCAGACCCCATAAAGTATATATATTCTTGATCAGGGCGACGAGCTGAGTCGATATAGCCATGTCCGTCTGTCCGTCTGTCTGTCTGTCTGTCCGTCTGTTTCTATGCAAACTAGTCTCTCAGTTTTGAAGCTATCTTGACGAAATTTGGTACAGATCCGTCTTTTTGCTGCACGCAGCACATATGTCGGAGCCGGCCGGATCGGATAACTATATCATATAGCTGCCATAGGAACGATCGGTTCGAAAACAACATTTAGTATGAAAAACTTTTTTGTTTCTCAAAATATCTCAACCAAATAAACACATTGTGTGTTTGATTAAGTTTTAAACAAGCTGACCAAATTTGGTGTAAATCGGACTACTATATCTTATAGCTGCCATAGGAACGATCGGTTCGAAAACAACATTTAGTATGAAAAGATTTTTGGTTCTCAAAATATCTCAACCAAATATACATATTGTGTGTTTGATTTAGTTTTAAACAGGCTGACCAAATTTGGTGTAAATCGGACAACTATATCATATAGCTGCCATAGGAACGATCGGTTCAAAATCAACCTTTAACAAATTTTGTAAAAAATCTGACGGCTTACGCAGGGCACTGCAAGGGTATCCAAACTTTGGCGCGCCAAAGTTAGCTTGCGCTATATTTTTTATTTTTACTGGTGCTTTTTTCGCTCTGTTGGCCTTTTACGAAATCAGCCAAAAGTCGTTGAACGCTGAGCGTTTGGCCAAAAATGGCGCAGGTCCGTCGACATTTATGCGACGACCCCAAGCCGAAAAAAAATGAAGTTAGAAAACTATTTTCGGGTCGTCGACTATAAGATACCCCTTAAACCTCTTAAAAATAGTTTTCAAAAAACTAATAAATAGTTTTAATTAATTATTATTATCTATTTTAATTCTATTATCATTATTAATTTTAAGTGTTAAAGTTAAACCTCAGTGGTTTAAAAATAATAGCATAATTTAATGCATTATAACCGATCTTGATACGACTATCTAATTATTGTTCATAATATTAAAAGGTAACGTTTAAAATGAAAACAATTATGATGTATACATGTTATAATTATCTAGCTTAAGAGTTGTCGCTGTGGTCAAGTTCTCTTAATTTACGAAGAAGGTAAAATTCAGAACTCACAATTAAAGTATCTGGAGCTTACAGCATAGAATCTATAAGTTGTAAACAAATTGTGGGAACAGAAAGGATTATGGAAGATATTGGAAAGAAACTTCATTTGCGTGACTTAATAGAAGTTTGTATGGCAAAATTGGTTGGTCTAGCTCTTATACTCTCTGAGATCTGAGTCACGCCTTCGTCTCTCTGTTACGTGCATTGCAACGAATACAATATACCCTTATATTCTGCAACTAACGGGTATAAATTGGAGAACTCTGCCTGAACACAGAACAGCAGCATGAAGCATGAAGGACATGGAAAAGAGGGGAAAGGACAGTGAGGCAGCTGTCAAATATTAGTTCTTGTTAGTGGTTGTGTGGGGCCACTTGCTGCCGAGCATGATGTGTATGAGTCTATGTGTGTGTTAGTGTGTGTGTGTGTGTGTGTTGTGACCAACATTGTTGGTCAACACACTGCCCCTCTGGCCGCACTCCCTTGTCCTTCCTTTTGCTTGTTCATTCATGCCGTTATATCCGCACAGTCGGCTGTGTTGTAATTTTTTTGTGCTGCGCTCTTCTTCCCATTGGCCGCACTTGTTATAATTGTGTTTGCGTTTTTCAGTTTCTTGCCTGTCTCTACCTCCTTTCTCTCCCTTCTCACCGCTTTTTCTTCTCGACTGGCACTCATCACTTGTTCGCAATGTCATAAAATTTTTGCTTGTTCAGCAGCATTCTTCTGTCTACTCGACATTATGCCACGCTACTCTACAACCTACTCCACACCCTAGTCTCTACATACTATATATGTATCTACTCCTATTCCCCGTGTTCCTCTGCATTCCCTACCATTTTGTTAGAGAGCACACTTCTACACTCTACACTGTTTGTCCTGTCGTCCTCTTATACTGAACATCTTTGGCATTTGGCTTGCGGTACTTACAGCTGCCCCGTTCACTTTACTAGATTGAACACAAACTGCGAACAACGTGGAATGTTTACTGTAGTTAGCTGCTGGACACATTGTGATAGCTTATGGATGTGGAGGTGACATCAACAATCTGCCAATCTGCCAATACACGTATCGTATCTGCATCTGTGGAAAGCTTTAAGCAGCAAATATTCCATGGTCTTTGCCTAATGAAAGTGGGTCTCTGATGTAGGATAGTTGATATTGCTGACCTCTATACCGCATTTGTTAATTAAAGATATACATTTTAAGTGAAAACATTTGAAATTAGCTTAGTTGGATTTAAATTTGTAATATGAGAGCTTGCACTTGACTTTAGTAAAGAGGTATTTTAAGTTTCTTTGTATAAAATGTGTAGAAATCTATAATTTCAAAAATTTTGAAGTAAATGAAACTTAAATTAAACTATTTTTAAATGTTATGTGAATTTAAAGATCAAATCATATTCAAAATGACATTCGGAAAGAAAATTGGCTTAATTTTGAGAAAGTTATGCAAGTTTGAAATTTGATAACCTTTTGAACCGACTATTTTACAATATAACATAACTCCACTTCAATTTATATTAAATTTAATGTAAATATTTAAAAAATGTGGTGAGAAATTTCAAAAATGTCAATAATAATAACCACAGGGAACCAAAAGGATTTCAAGGGACAAGGCCAAGAGAAGAACAAGGCACATATGAGGCAGGATATCCTCAGGATGACCATCGTCGCCACATACTTAAAACACATTTCATTAGTCATTTGCTCTGTCGGATAACATGCTTTGTGCTCAAACAAATAACTTAATGAACCATGCAGAAAGTTGCCCAAACCCAGAAGAGCAGTCCAGTGTACAAGCCCACATCAAACAGTTAGTGTTATTTTAACCCTTTTTTGGAGACTAAACAGAACAACCAACCAAAAAAAAATATACACCCTTATTATAAGCGCTTTAATCAGCAAATGGAAAAATATATGAAGAGAAAAATGCAGGAAAGAGAGAAAAGGAGAACGTATAGAAATAAATGCTGCATAAATTCAAAAATATATGCAAGAACCAACCCAATCCAAGTTCAAGTTAGTGAGTGAATGTCCTGTTTTTTAGCCCTTTTCAACGCTGACACTCGCCTGGCAATAATTTCCCTTGTCCCTTGAGCTTCCAGTTCAGTGTTGTTGTCGCTTAAAAATCTAATTTGAAATAAATGAACTAAATATGCTTAACACGCGCAACGCGTTCACCGCCCACATTGCAATTGTTGTTATCCCCACCGCCCTTTGCAGGAGTCCTTATTCCCTTTAGTTCTGTTTTCCTTCTTCATGTTGTTCCTTCAGTTTTCTGTCTGTTTTGTTGACTCGCGTCTGCGTCTCGCACACTCGCATATGAAATAACTTTTGGTTAGGTTTTCACTTTTTTGCCAGCGAAACAATTGTTGCCACAAACTCAACCCCAACAACATAACACACGCACACACACACACACCCGCACACACACACACCCACAGTTATACACACATCCGTGGCTGGGTTCCAAAGTGTTTCAGAATTGTATGGCCAGGCTGATGAGCATGTTGAGGATTTTAGGGCGTGCGCGTGTCTCGGCTCCAAGTGGCCAACGTTAAGGGCAGCCCAGAGTTGGCCGAAGGATGGCAGGAGGGGGAAGAGGAAGTAAAGCGACAGGGGAAAGAGGCAGTGAGGTGTACTGCGGGGTATTGCAGACATACGCCCACTTTGGGTGCGTTGGGCCGCAGGGCCACATAAGCGCATTTGCATGGAATTTTAATAAGGCTACAAATATTATATATGTATATATTTTTTCTCTTATTTTTCTTGCTTTATTTTTTTGTATTATTATTATATTATTTTTTTTTTGATATTTTTTGGACGCCATGTTTATTTTGCTCATTTTATTTTTATACACATACTCGTATATGAAATGACTGGGAGCAACAATATAACAGAAATATGAATACTGATGACAGACCATGGCATGGCATAGACAGACAATCAAAGAAATGTAGTCACTCATGCTTAAAGATAAGTACTTTAAAATTATTCTACTCTGATTTACGTGTGAATTATTTAAAGTTGTTAATGCTATTCAACTAGAAATATCCAGGAAATACCCTTAAACATTTTACGCACTTATAAGTTTCTAAATAAACACATTGAACTATATAAAAGTAAAAGCAATGAGCTCCACTCTTACTTAACTTTGATGTTTATATATCCATGGACTTGACTCTACATTTAATGCTGATAGGATATCAGTTATATCATTTCTAAAGTCGGAGACACAACTATGTACAAGTTTTAATAACCTTTTAGCCACTTTTAGCTTATTCCACTTTAATTTTCAAATAAATCTTAATCTAAAATCATTTCAGCGCCTTAGGCTAACTAAAAACCAAAGTAGTTCTCAATGATACAATGTCATTATTTGGCAATAAATTAAAGTTAATGTTTGTGTGCAAGTTTGCAGACTAATAAAACTAAACTTAAGTCCAATAATGTTAACAGTATGAAACTAACTTAAGCTTCTCAACTGTAAACTCCGTTGAAGGCCATAAAAAAAGCAGCTTTTCAACACTTAAAGCGAATTTAAAGGCTATCACACTTGATGCTAATTTATTGCACACACACATACACTCATGAATACACTCGTACACTCACACATTGTCACACTTAGAGCAACAAGCAAAAAGTATGCTAAGGCTTTAAACAATTTCTGTTTTATGCAATTTTTTTGCTCTCTGCAATGAGTAACAAAAGGCATGTTAAAAGCAGATAGCAAAAGGGCGTAAAAAACAAAACCTGAACCTGATTACCAAATGAAAACAAACAGCAGGATGGACAACAACAACAACAACAACAACAGCGTCAACTGAACAAATATTCGGCCATTGTATTTGCTTGTTAAAGCAGGTTGAGGGCCAAAAAAACGTGTTGACAATGGCCAATGGCGAATGGTTTTTCAGTTGGCAAATATTTTCGGTAACAACGCCATGGCTGTCAATTGTTTTTTCCATACCCTAGGACTATGAAAGCATCAAGTGAGCAAT
Source organism: Drosophila neotestacea (assembly GCA_035044365.1). NCBI lineage: Eukaryota > Metazoa > Arthropoda > Insecta > Diptera > Drosophilidae > Drosophila > Drosophila neotestacea. The sequence goes on from JAWNMD010000714.1 coordinate 103,018, forward strand.
AGAGAATCTTTGGCATAGACACCTCTGAGAACTTAAACATGTTTAAAATCTAATATTTTTATATAGGAAGATAAAATCTATATTTTTTCTTATCCTGAGTCTTTCTAATAAATCTTGATATTCTAAAAATTTCACAACAGTCGACTGATTAAATGTAGATTTTAGACTTCAAAACAAGACAGTTTTGACCAATTAGAACTCTCTATAAAATCCACAGTTGTCAAGATGAATGCTTAAAATTTGGTTAACGTAACCCTTTAATCTTACACTTAATATTGTGAAGCTTTCATGACAATCGAGGTACATCTCCATTTGTAAAGCTGGATATCTTCACGTCGAGCAATTTATTTGTTTGTCATTCCAAAATTGGCCCGATGTTGTTTTGCAATTTGGAAAAACATGAAACGAAACGCGACAAGAACACAAAACACAACGAATGTTGCTGCATGGTAGGCTCTAGCTAAGAGTCATCTCTATAGTTATTTTCACGTATTTAGATCCAATACAAAAGTCCGACCGTGTTACATTTCCGGCCTATGAAGCTGGTCAACAGCAAGACAAAAGCCGCTATACAAAACTCATATGAATATCTGTCATTTGGTCGGTTTCGACCTGTGAATCACCTTGCTTATTGAGCTACTGTAGAACCTCTCCACTCACAGAGATTTGCAAGTCATCAGATATGTTGGCAACAAAAAGAAAAAAGAAAAAAAGAAGCCATAGATTAAGCGCCCACTTCCGCCCTGGGGAAGTTTCTACTTAGACACAGAGACTCATACAAATGCAACTAATAGTTTTCCATTCATATTTATACAAACTGCACTCCCATCACACACATACACACACACACAACGTCAGCTTTTGTCTGCAATATTTCAAAATAATTTCTAGCCAACTTTAGTTCTCTCTCTCTCTGTCTTTCTGACTCTGATCTCTGTGCCATAAATTGCACAAAACGGAAATGCTAGCAGAACAACAAAAACAACAATGACCAGTCAGTCAGTTGAGTGACCAAAGTGGACATAAAACAGTTGGGCCATCAGCCATAATAACCTCTATCTCTCTTGGGACTCTGGACTCTGGACGCTGGACTCTACTCATAATTTCAAACTTTATTGACGACCATTCAGAGGCTGAGCTTGTGGCCTGCCTGTGGTGCTATCACTCTTCAGACTGAGTGTGTTTATATTTTTTGAGTAGTTTTTCCTTTTATGCTTCCTAGAAATGGTAGTTCCTTTAATTGCAGTGCTTTTGACATTCTGTAGAATAGGTTAATCACCATGTTGAACAATCTTTGCAACACTGATAAGTGAAAATGATACTTGAATTTACAAGTTAAATTTGACAAATTGAGTTCTAGAAAAGAACAGATACATGTTCTTGGAATATAATTTGTAGCCTTTCTTATTGTGTAGAATATTCTGTAATCCAAGTTTATTTTAGTTTATTCTTTGATTATTTAAATAGCTGGGACAACTTTTCGACACAAGCTCTTTTCTTTAGTTGCCACACAGAATATAAAATATTTAAAGTTCACCTCAAATTTATTTATATACTTGTTTTTATTAACGTTTATTTTACACATTGTGTGCACTTTTGAATACCAAAAATAGTTTACAATCAAATATTGTCAATCACTTAACACCTGTCACTTAAAAAACTATTCACATAATAGAAATTGTTAGCTTGTAAATATTTAACTTGCATCCAATAAAAGCAGAAGAGTGAAGAAGTGTTCAAGCATTTCAATTCCATTTTTTGTTTTAAGTCAAAATGCAAACAGCAGAAATATTTATCTAAAATTAAAATTCAACACATTAAAGGAATAACAAATAGTCAAGACATTTGAACTACAGATGTTGCAATTGAAATTTATCTCTAAGATATTTTACTACATATTTAAGTTATTTTCTATCTCAATTAAAAAATTGACTAGCTTGTGCATTCTAACTACAAATTGAATAGTTCATCAATCATCCCGTCGGAGTCAAGGAAGCCAAGAAAGCAGGGAGGGAATACTCCTATTCCCACTACAAACTAACAACAAATACCAAATGCAAAAACAGCAAATGAAATTTACAATACTGCAACATTTCTGAGGTTGCCGTGCAGACAAAAGGCATTGCAACAGCCACAACGATTTTGCTCATCAGATATATACAAACAAACTTATACAAGTTACTGAATAGTACATATGTATATAAGTTTTCGTTTTTTTGAGGTGGTGATAAATTCCACTAGCTGCGACAGCTTTGCAAATACATTGCTACATAAGGTACATTGACATTCGAATATCGTACACAATACAAATAAATGCAGTAAAATTGTCATTGCAATTAAAAGTTAGTAGGCTTGGATTTGCATTTGAAAATTTTATTCAGTTGCTCACCAAATAAAATCTAAACGTATTTCTCATGAAAATTGATGACAATTGTTGCGAGCAATATGCAATGGATTTGATATCATTTTTTTTATATGTTTTCAAAGAAACAAGAGTATTTTTCAATAAATAATTAAATTTTCGATATATTTATTATTTCATTTTGTTTAAATATTATATTAGAATAACTTTGGCATTTTTTATTAATCAGTTTAAAATAGTTTTTTCTAATGCTACAACATTTTAATTAAAAAATAAATCAATCTGTCGACTATTATAAGTAAAAGAACAGTCTACTACTCTTTTTCTATAGCTTCTCCAACTTACTATGCAGCTACTTCTAATTCCACTTCAACTGCAACTATTTCTATCTATAACACTAATACTAATTCAAATAGGACCACTTAATACTATGACTATTACTAAATCTTTTTATGAAGTTTTTATTAGTTTCCTTGCATTCCTGTCATCATCCTTAAGCAAATCCCTTCAATGTTGCTGTGAAACTTAAGAAGACTTGTAAATTCTTAAACTAAGTTAATATAAACCACAATATCCTCCTCTGCACTTAAAAACTACTCAGCGCTCAGTGAAATCAATTTGTTTACTTTCAAGTAGCATATTTCGTAAGTATGGTAATTAATGCAAATATTTTAACAAGAATATAATTTAAAGTATAAAATAAGGCCAGAGCCCAAGAGAAATAGATATTGAAGGGCCTTTTCACAATTGTGACATGTAATATAGCTAAAAAGCGACCCCCTTTCCCCCTCCCCCTAAAATGTAGTATCCCAAACCCAATTGGTTGGATTGTTGCAGCTGCTGTTGCCGCTTGGCGATGTCATGCAAAAACTCAATAAATTTTGCGCAAACGATTTATCATGAGGTTGATTACGAAAATGCAGACACAATCACAAAATGTACACACACACACACACACACACACATAGCGAAGTTGCATGCATAAAATAATATAGGGATATTATAATAGACATGGCATACAATAGCGCCATTGCCATTTTTCACATGTCAGGGCATTGATTTGCAGTTGTTACACAAAATGGCGTCAGGCAAGTGAGGTACCGTTAGTAACCCACTAATGGATTGTTGCCAGTCATTGTGTGTGTATGTGTGTGTGTGTATGTGTACTTAATGGATGCTTTTGGGATCGCTTGGGATGAACCTCTAACCTCAACACTAACGCCATCAAAAGGTTACAACAGAATTAACATAAATTGTGGCGTGAAAATTGACAACAGCGCATTCGATATGAATTTGTAAGTGAGTGGAGTCTCAGAGAGTTTCTTCTTCTTCTTCTTCCATCTTAAATGAAGCCATTAACAGCATAAGCACGTGAATGCCATCGTTGTCGTGATAACAATTTGAATTTAAATTAATTTATTAATATTTTATAATCGAGTTGTGTTACAATTCCACAATCGAGTTTCAGAGTCGTGATTTGCATATTTAGTTGAGCAGAAATTGATGGAAACATTTCAACAATCTCCGGCCGTATTATTAACTGCATATTGTTAGGCAGGACCTTGCAATGTTACTTGAAATTTAATTTACTGTACTGTGTGTGCAGCAGACACATTTCCTTTACCTATACCAACAGACAGCTCTGTTTTGACCAAAGGCAGCTCTGATGTCAGGCATGTTAAGTGTAAGCCTTGGCAAGTAAATTAATTAACTTTATTGTCCGCATGCATCGCAGGCATTTCAGAATTTAATTTGATTAAAGAGCTAACAGCATTTTATACATTTCATTATCAATTTAATAAGAGCATTTATCATTTTTCGGTCGTCGACTGTCGGTTGGTTGTCTTCTGTGCGTTGCCAGCAGGAGAAAATAATCTCTTCTTGACTATAAAAAGGACTGTCCTTTCATCTATAATTTAATAGTCTTAAGCTAATGGACTACACAATGCTCGGTTGTCAACGCATTTCGTTCTCAATATCAATGCGGAAATTGAAAAGTTTTTGTGAATAACTAAGTGCAATTGCATGAATAAGTTCACTTATGATATCAATGAAATTGCGTATACGTAATGCAACTGCACATATGTTAAAGTCTTTTTTAATGCGTTTTAATTTTAAAGAGTGGATAAATTAATGAACAAATGATAATGTTTATCTGGTTTCCATTATCGATGTTAATGCTGATTTCGCACCCACTTAATTGGATGTAAATACTTAGTATGCAATACTCTTTTATACAAATACATATGTGATTGCATGTGCGACAAATGGAACTAATGAAAAATCTTTATATAGGGCATGGGTAAAATTTAATTTGAACATAAAAAGTTGTATGCAGATAACTCATTTGTATGCACAAAAATTGCATTACGAATTGACGCTCCACAAATAAAACAAAAAGGGGGAATTAAAGAACAAGACAGAGTGCAAAATAAAGTAGATTCAAAAACTCCCCCTTAAGAGAAGAAAATGTAAAACGAATTGGAGTTAGGAAAAAAGAATTCGCTGAGCAAAGCGTGTCCTTGCCACAAGCTTCTGTCGCACGAAATAATAACAAAAGGTACAAACAAAAAATTAAATAAAAAATGCACTACCCAAGGATCCTCTATCCTCCAATTCTGTCTTAAGGAAACTCGTCTTGATTTTGATGTTGGTAAATTTTTGTGCATTTATCATTTGGCCACCTGCCCACCCAATTTCCACTTCTACTCCCATTTGATTTACCTTATCCACCTTTTTTGCCTGTCGTACATTTCCCGCTTGATTTTCACGAATTATGTTTATTGCTGCATAGGTAAGGGATAAGAAAAGAAAAGAAAAGAAACTAAGAGAAAAGAAACGACGCGTCGCCGGAAAATTGAAAAATGCTCCAAGTTCACTTGGCATTCACTTTGCAAACAAACAGCACGAGGAATTGTCGATACGCTTGGAAAACAGAACAGAACAGAACAGAACATCCAATTGATGATGAATTGATTTATGTTTGCGTATTCTCTTCATCGCACTTTACAACACCTTTTACCATTTTCATTTCCATTTCCACTTCTATTTCGCTTTACTTTTCTTTTCTCATTTTTATACAATTTTCAATTTACCTGTGCTCCAAACATCGTTGCACTGATTGCGTTCTGCATTTCAGCACAAAAATTATTTGAAAATGAATTCTATCAAATAAGGTAAGCTCCATGATTTCAGCTGAGCTCAACAGAAGTGAGACTGCAAATGGTTGAACTTCTATACAAAAACTTAAAATTTAAATTTGAATCAGTACTTAATTGGTTCTTAAGGTTCTTAACGCTCAAATTGATTCAATTAATTAGTCAACAAATGGCCATAGTTGTAATAAATTTTTAACTTGTTTCTGGGAAGTACTTGTTGTATAAAGTTTTCTGATCTTAGCACTAATGCCACCCTTCTCTTTAGGGTCCTCCCCCTATGAATAACGTATGTATTTAAATAGTCACAAATAGCTGTATTATATAGAAGCTGGAAACAATTATAGCCTACAAATATGCCTCATTATAATATTCATGTTACAAGCAAATCCAAATTATTATGTATTGAGAATGAACTATATTCAAAGTGGTGTATATTTAATACCCTTCCAAATATTTAACTTAGTCATATTAAAACCATTTTTTAAAACTAAATATATATAAACTAGGAGTCAAAAGCTTTTCACATTGTTTCAAAATTCAATACTGTTACATCTTATAATATGGATGAACAAATTAGCTGAGAGATCTCGTATACTTATTGTACTCTTTCAGAGTACAATAAACAATTTAATAGGAAGTGATTTAACTAATCAATTGCAGTCAAGCTGGCAATAATACTTTTGAGAGGTTAACTAAATGCTTTGGATTGTTTCCCAGTCGATGAAGATGATGATGAAATGAATTTCTTGAATTCCAGCAATAAACTTGCAATGCAAATGCCGTCAACAAAGCAAAACTCAAGCTAAGAACTTATGCAAATTTATTATACGCAGTGTAACATGTGTCAAGTTAATTGAAAATTTTATAGCGTGGCAGCATTAAAAAATAAAACAAGTTTTAATTCTAAAGAAAAGCCGTAGACTAGGTTAATTGCCCCAGGTTCTACATACGTTTTGAGTAGCTCAGCTTCTCAATTATAATTGGAATCCAGTTTTCATTCAACGTAGTTGAACGTTAGGAATTTTATTTTTCTACTTAGTCCGACGTCATTAGACATTGAAGCTTATCGTTCATTGTGTTTATCCAACCCATCGGACTACTTACATAAATGGGAAATTCTGGCTCAAATCTCTTATATGAAGGTTTTTCCCTCTGATAATAGTTGCGGTTGGTAGCCATCACCTTTTTGTATAAAAACACATTGCAATTGAGACAAAGGCATCAGTACAAACTTGAGTTCTTACAATTTACAAACAACAACTAAATCAAAACAAACTCAACAACATGAAATTCCTATCGGTTGCTTTTCTGCTCGGTCTGTTGGCGTTGGCAAGTGGTAGGTTTCAAATAAAATCAGATATAAACAATCTCAAAGATCGGTACTTATGAACAATTTACTAAACTACATTTTAATATCTTTATTATAGCTACACCACTGAATCCTGGCAATGTGATCATCAATGGCGATTGCCGAGTCTGCAATGTGCGTGGTGGCAAATAAGATGATGATGGATTTAACCTACATAATAACTATACGAAATACTACGCCAATATGTTCATTATCAACAATATATACTATAAATAGATCTAACATTTAATTGATTCAATAATAAATAAACTATGTAATTTATACAGCCGCTCAAAATAATCTCTTTCTCTCAGTTTGATTTCAACGTAATTTCACAAACCAGTTGAACTGCATGGGAAATTCTAGTTGTAATCTGTTAGATGAGGGTTATTCCCTCTGATGATAGTTGTGGTTGATAGCCATCACCTTTTTGTATAAAAACACATTGCAATCGAGACAAAGGCATCAGTTCAAACTTGAGTTCTTACAACCTACAAACAACAACTAAATCAAAACAAACTCAACAACATGAAATTCCTATCGGTTGCTTTTTTGCTCGGTCTTTTGGCGTTGGCAAGTGGTAGGTTTCATTTATAAGAAATCTCAAAGATCGGTACTTAGGAATAATTAACTAAACTACATTTTAATATCTTTATTGTAGCTACACCACTGAATCCTGGCAATGTGATCATCAATGGTGATTGCCGAACCTGTAATGTGCATGGTGGCAAATGAGATGATGATGGATTTTGACTACATACATAATAGCTACGCCAATATGTTCATTATCAACAATATATACTATATAACATACAGAACTAACATTTGATTGATTTAATAATAAATAAACAATGTAATTTATACAGCAGCTCAAAATAATCTCTTTCTCTCAGTTTGATTTCAACGTAGTTTCACAAACCTGTTGGACTACATGGGAAATTCTAGTTGTAATCTGTTAGATGAGGGTTATTCCCTCTGATGATAGTTGTGGTTGATAGCAATCGTTGTCTCTTATAAAAGCGCATTGCAATCGACACAAAGGCATCAGTTCAACTTGAGTTCTTACAAGCTACAAATCAATAACTAAATCAATAAAATGAAATTCCTATCGGTTGCTTTTCTGCTCGGTCTGTTGGCGTTGGCAAGTGGTGGGTTTTATATATTCAATCTCGAAGATTCTCGAAGATCGTTACTCAAGGAATAATTTAATAAACTTAATTTAAATATTTGTGTTACAGCCTCGCCGCTGCATCCTGGCAATGTGATCATCAATGGGGACTGCAAAGTCTGCAATGTGCATGGAGGCAAGTGAGGTGCAAATGGAATTCAACTATATATAATAACTATACGGAATACTACACCAATATGTTCATAATCAACAAAATATAATACATATGGATTTAACATTCGATTGATTCAGTAATAAACAAACAATGTAACTTATACTGCGGCTTAAAATAATCTATTTCGAATCAGACAGTTTATAGTTTTTCTGTTTTCTGGGCTAATCTCAAACCTCAATAATAACAGCTTGAAATGTAAAAAGTCTGTAATTACAGATGCCCTGTAAAAATTATACTATCTGACAGACGAGGTGGCGACTTGTCTGTCGAACTACTTATATAAAAGAGATAATAATTGATAGATATTATTGAAAATAATGAAGTTTAGAGATGAGAACGCTGCTGTTGAGAGTGAATGACTAAAAAATAACCTCTTTCGACTGGCGATATGATCTATCTTCTTTAGTTGCTCAATAACAATAAGTTTAGTGAATGAAAACACCCGCGACGACATTGATGGACTAGCAAATGCCCTCTAACCTGCACTTACAATCAGACAGACATATAGAAGATTAGACTGTTATCACTGATCAATAAACTATGAACCTTAGAGCTTCATTAACAAATGCTATAACGCATAACGGTTTAAAAAAGAATATTTGACTAGGCGATACCCTGTAGCTCTCACAACCACTCAAAAACAGTTGATAATAATAATTATCCAATTATGAGATACTAATCAATAAATTATCTAATTAGGAGCATCAATAACAATAACTGAATCTATAGCGCTACATTAGAGACTGATCGACTAACGGATACTTCAGTTAATCGATTAAGGCATCGTTTACTTTAAATTCGTACAGGGTACAACGAGTAAGCCTTTCTCAATGTCACATATAAAATGCAAATTGACATATAAAGCTATTTTTCGCAATGAAAGTGCGCAGTTTGGCTCTTTATAAATGCATTAAGCTCTTGAACTATTTGAAATTGTTATTAACAACTTTAATTGGAATTTGCAGTGTCAGGCGCATAACTGACAAGACTTTATTCGTTTATACGTTAATCGATATTCGATATATGCTTAAAATATGCATGTATATGGTATATTCCCATTGATTTGCAGGCATTAATATATACATACATACATAGTTGCCAACGTATGTTGAGCTTCTGTTTGCGGTTTTCAATGCAATTTTATTGTCTGGATTATAATACATAATGTGCACTTATTATGCCACATAACTGTAATGTCAATGAGAGACTCATTTATGACAATTTTTTCAGTCATTTCATTTCATTTCATTTGCGTTGATTTATTAGCCATTTTTGTGCTTAATGAATATGGCCCCAAATGTGTTTCCTACTTTTCAAGTGGCACGTTTTAAATATTCCGTTTTAAATAATATTAATTATATGTGTATATATATATATGAATATAATGGCAAAAATTTTAATTTCATTATTTGCTGCTCGACAATTTGCCGCACTGAAATTCCAACTTATTTAAGTGCACATAAATCTTAATTTATTTTTGCGGTGACGACAAATATAAATTACGTAATAAAATTAAAAAGAATGTCTGAAATATATTCCAATACTTAAATAATAATTAATGAATAATAATTAAACAAAGTGCACATATTAAATTCTATATTGGAAAATTGTTAGATTTATGAGCTTTTAAGAGTTTTCTTACTTGTTATTGTATATGAATACATTAAAATCTTATTTACCTGCAAAGAGAATAAAATTAAAATTTATTAATTATATGATTTACAGAATACATCAAATATATGAGTTTGTATAATGGAAAGAAAGCCTCTTTTCACCTAAAATCCGTTTACGTATCTGTTAATGGTTTATGGTATGGAATATATGAAATTTTTTATAACCATTTTATTACTTTTAAAGGATTTAAAGAAGGCATTTGTAATATAAAACTCTTATTATTGAACTCTTTTCTTTAGTTGGAGACCCTTTTTTGACTGTCGCTTTGTTTCCCACAGCATGATACTTCAAATGCATTTCAAACGGCACACAAACAAACCAAATTTTCTTTATAGAACCGCAAAGGATTTTTGGCCAAAAAAGAATGTGAGTTTTGCCATCTATCCATCGCTAACCAAGCGACGACAAGCCATCCATTGCAAATGCCAACTTGAAAATCCCGAAATTTCAATACCAAAAGAAGCCCAATGCGCATAATTTTTGCTGTGGTGGCAGCCCTCTAGCGGGGAGTGGTGCAACCAGAAACTACTACCTACCACTGCGATTGCATTTCATTTTTAGTTGTGGCCCCGAAAAAAAGAAAGAAAAGAAAAGAAATGGCTGCAAACAAAATGGCGGCAGGCACAGCAGGCACTGCCATGGTTGTAAAATGTGCCAAACTGTTAAAGAAAGAGACGGCGAAAGGAAGACAGAGGGAAAGAATGAGAGACAGATAGAGAGAGTGAGAGGGGAGTATATGAAGCATAGCATAAATTTCATTTTAGCCACGTTGCTTGTCCATTTCTCTGCTGCATTTCACGTTGTGCTTTATCGGGTAATCTCGACAGCGCGTTGGCAACTCTGGCTATACCATTTTTTATGGCCTGATGATGATGTTAATGATGGACGCAACGGCTGGAGATGATGCAGCTTTGATGGTGCATGCAATTTACGCTGCAATTGTTTATGTGACGACAGCGACAGCAACGACGACGGCGACGACGACGTTGTCGTGGTCAAAGGCCAAAAAAAGATTCAAAACAGTTTGTAAGCAATTTTTGGTGCACTAATTACGGAATATGCGAAAATGTTTTAACAGGCAACCACGACAAGCGTTGTCTGCCCTTCCTCTACCGGAAATGCTGCACAATGGGGGAAAACTGCTGACTTTAATATTTACATTTTATACAACTAGAGACTTGAATATCAGAAAATAATGTACAAACAATTTAATGTTAACTCATGATGCGTTAATCAAGGTTTTACGGCTATTTGATAGCCTTGCAGCCTCATGCAATGTTTACCGTTCATATTTTAGCTTTTTTTTTTTAATTAAAAAATTATTAAAGTAGCATAAGAAATATTTGTATTTGTTACATGCGATAACATTAAAAACGATTAGCGTATTTTGTGGAAATCTTTGGTAGGATGTTGAACTAAAATTATTGTTAAGGCTTGGCTTAAAGTTGAATTTTAAAAATATAGACTGTCAATAGTCGCGGAAATTCGTTTATTTGTCAATAAAAGTTGGGTCCGGCTGAATTATTTAGCTATTATAGGAACAAACGGTGCAAAGTAAATTTATGAATAACAACATTTAATTTAAATTAAGTAAAAATAACTTTTCTTGGCACAAAGAAAGAAGAATTATATTCTGTTATGGGTATCAATAAAAAATAATATACAAATTGATATTTATGTTAGAATTATCTCCTTCTTTTCCATAGTGCAAAGACAACTGCAGACAACTCTCTCTGTCTCTCTCTCTCGATCTCTCACCCTCTGTTGTTGTCTGTTTTAAATGGCGGCGCGTCGCCATTTTGTGTTTAGAATTACAATGGTGCACGCAAAGGAGTTCTCCGTGCTGCGTTCTGCGGCAGCTTTTGACGTTGACGCTCGAGAATCGCTTAGTGCCTGCATATGCTGTATTCCCTTCGTATCCTTTCCTTTTCTCCTATTCTTTTGCACTGTGTTGTATTCCCCATTGCCTCGTTGTCTGTTTTCTGCACTTCCGCTTTTGCCTGTCGCTTTCGCAGCGCCATAAAGTATGCAATAACATTTTATTGTAACAACTCGTTAAACGTAACAAAAAAGTACAAAAACAAAAGCAAAAAAAAGACACAAAATGTTAAAAGTAAAGTAAGAAAAAAGGACATGCCGACAGGGGAACCAAGGCATAAAGTTACTCACACTTTTTCCCAAACGCTAAAATCCTCAAGCCCTTTCCCATTTTCATTTCTTGTCCCTGTTTAGCATAAAATTTACTACACCACGAACATTTGACGTTTACGTTGCCGTCTGGCCGTAAATCCAACTAATCAAATTTATTACCTACACACACACACACACACACATGGTCGAGAGACCAACCACAAGCTCTTGGTAATACTTCTAGAGGGAAGGGAGGTGAACTGACAGGCCAACGGGCAACTTGGACAGTCTGCCCCACTTCAAATGCCTTGGCAATATGCATATTAAATTTAATTAGAGCGACGGTAAACATAAATTTAGCCACTGGACTACAGCAACAACAATAACTACGTCCATTGCAGTGACTAAAACAACAACAATATAGAAGTAGAATATAGAAGCAGCGTCTGGCACCTTTTCATTTCATATAACTAACAGATTGTATCCTGCATCAGCTTCACCTGCTCTTCATCTTCTTCTACTTCTTTAGCTTTTTTGCAGCCAAAAGCATTTTTTTAGCCACAGTTGTTAGAGCCCTTTTCGACTTTTGGCTTGAAGACATTCGCCTGAAGTGCTCAACTGGACTTGAGTTGGGTTATTTTAGGTTGTAAGTTATGAGTTGCTATTAAAATAAGTAGTATAAAGGCATACTTGAAGAGTATATAAATACCCTGTAGTCATAAACGTGAGTTGAAAGTGGCAGTATAAGCTGGAGAGTTGGCGTGTAATAATCTATGCTCGAAGGTACATAACTCTAGGCAAAGTAAATTTTTCTGGTAAATGCAACATGAAATTTCATTTGTTTCTTAAAATCTTAACTTTAACTTTTATTGTATAAATAACATTTTTATAGTAGACTACTTTTATTTTACCTTAAATAAATTAATAGATATTTTAATAGATCTGTTTTAAGTATGAAATGAATTACAAATGCAGAGCAAGCCGATATAACTTTTTAAGTTGTGTCATATCCCATTTGAGATCGTAAAATAATAAATTCTCTCCACTCAATACTCCTATTGTTATTTTACATTCTACTGGAGTCTCATTCAACATGATATTAACTTAATACACAGACTAAATAAAAGTAAAAGAATTTTGACTACATTTTCTGGACTTTTTTTTAAAATATAGTATTTACACTTTTTAAAGTTACTGTGGATTTTTGTATAGTAACTATATTAGAGAATAGAGAAGCTGCTCCTATTATCTAAATTCTACCTCATTATAGATCATTGCACTGCCTAAAGAATATCTTATTTAAAAAGTTTGTACTACAGTTCATTCAATTTAAATTTTATAGTAATTGGCTGAAAGTTGGTAGAAAGAAAAACAACGGTACACTGTCTAGTCTGTGGATTATTCCATTAGCGATCAGTGCACTGTCTTAAGGACACCCTATTCACAAAATGTATACTCCAGTTGATTTGATTTAAGTAATTTGAATAACTTTTTAATTTACTTGAAGTTTCGGTCGAGTCCCCCTCTCTTAAAATAATGACCATCTGCACATTGTTATGACACCTCAGAAAGCTGTGCACAAATACCGTTAGGTTCTTCTCTCTCGGCTTACGTAAATAATCCCAAGAAACAATAAACAATCAAATTAAATGTGCACTTTGTTGTTAAAGATAGAACCCTCATACCATTTTAATACAATTCCCGCCACATCTTGGAAATGACGTTAATGAAATTAATGCCAAGTTATAGTCAACTTTTGAGCAGTTGACTTACCTTGCGGATTATGTTTAACTTTTGTTGCAAAATCGAAACTTTTACTGCGTTGGGAGTTGGTAGAGTTTGGGATTTACTTTTTTATTGCTAACTCTTCAGAAAAAGCCACTTGCGAGTGACCAAAAGGCTGTCCTGGTATAAAAGGCATTTAATTTCCGCATAAAGTAATTTTTTAATCCATAGTCAGTTCTCTTTTTTTTCATTATGACAAGGGTTACAAAATAAGACAAAAAAGTAGAAGCTGAAACGGGTGACGACCTTTCATAACCTTTAAATGAGCAGGCAGTTTAGCATTCTATCTAAATAACAATTTAATTATGAACATTCTTCCTCTCTCACTCTCCCTCTCTCTATATATTTGTGAGGACAATGCGCCAGTTTAATTCAAGGACAAATTATGGCATAAACTTTATGCCAACCATCGAATGTATGTCCTGTGTCCTGACTGTGCCTGTGGGATAAGCTAAGAGCTCATTAATGTCACATTCATGGCAAAGCCCGTAAAAAGCATAAAGTGAGCCCCAAATTCTATCAAAACACAGCAGCAGCCCAGGGACCCAAAAACGCTCACATACCATTTTAATAGACTGCATAAAACACAAACTCTCTAGCTGCGTGTGTGGGTGTGTGTAGTGTGTGTGCCCACGTTGGTGGTAATTAACAAAAATCCCCAAAAGCGGCAGTAAAATAATCAAAATTAGCCAAATTTTGCCATTGCCATTGGGATCATGTTTTGAGGGTCGAAATATGGCTTTTTTTCTCTGTGTTCCCGTTGGGGTCGACAACAGAATTTACACAACAATTTATTTAAGTGCTGATACGGATTATACATATAGTAAATTGGGATTTCACTGATGCGCCTTTTTAATCTACACAAAATGCTTTTGCATTATGATAATAGATGAGCACAGGGAATTGAGTGGAATTCAGGTAAGTTTTGAAAAGTGTTAGAGCTTTATAGATATAAAACTGCGTTTGAGAGATAGTTAAGATTTAACTTAGCTCTATATTAAATAAAAGCTGTGTAGCTGTTGAAATATATCCTAAATTCGAATATTTCATATTAATAGCTTATATTTATTTTTCTACCGTTGGAGTATTGTTTTTTACGAGATTATGAGCACAAGGACGATGAAAAATAAACCAAATGAAATTATAAAACTTTAAAATACATACAACAACGATTATATCTTTTATCTTAGTCCTGCTTCTATAAAATAAGCTGCTAATTACTTTGGCTTTCATCAAAAAATTGCTTCAATGATGGACTTCTTCAATTAAGATTAAAGAACTCTCTTAAACTTGCCAAATCTGTTTTTAATTATTCAAAATACCGTCAAATTAATACTTTTCACACTTCTCAGTTCCATGAAATCTCTGCGATATTTTTATCATCAAATAAATCACTTCACACGCCACAAAAGCAACAGCTAATTTCTCTTGTTTTTCGGGGGTCTTTCTTAATTTATCAACCGCTTAAAGCGATGCCATTTACAAGGTCTAAAGCACAAATTTGGACCGTTTTGTCATAATTAAGTTGCATTCGTTTGCTACAATGGCCAGCATTTCGTTTGTAATTATTGTCAACAAAAACACGATTTTATCTAAATCAATTTAATGAATACCAAAGCCTATACAGAGTCTGAAATGCAACATGCTGGCGATACGAACACATCCCGCATGTGCAACACAGGAAAAACACCCAGCTAAAAATACATCCAAAACAACAGAATACGGAATACAGTATACAGTATTCTGAATACAAAATTCCCCCTAAAAACAAACAGAATATACACACACAGATTCTATATACAATGAGGGAGAGACAGACAGACAGACAGACAGAGTCAGACCGACAGACGACAGATGAGACAGAGATACAGATGAAGATAAGAGAAACAGAAACTCAAATTAAATTAAAATCTTTCAGTTTCAATTACGAGTTTTTGTGCCACTTAAATTCCAACGTACAAAACACAAATTGCATTCAAAATGCATTAAAAGCAATTTGCACGAAAATTTGCATAAAAGTAAATGATAAAGAGGGAAGCACGAAGAGAGAGAGAGACAGATAAAGAGATAGAAAGAGTGAAAATTGGGGGAAATGGAATTGGTGGAATGCAACGAAATTATACGCTATCAATTATAATGGCAATGACAAACAGCAAAGGCAACACATTGTGCACCAAGGTGAAGATGAAGAGTTGCAAATGAAGCTCCCCTTCATTCCCCACTCTGCCACGTCCCTGTTCTTTCTTTTCCCCAGGGGGGTTAACTTTGCAAACGGCTGCAACTCTGACAAATTGCATGTTGCATTGAAAATGCGCGCATGTGTTTACAAAAACAGCAAATCGCAAATGTACAAATGTGACAATCTCAACGTGAATATACCCTGTAATTAACAGCTGTACATATTGTAAAAGACTGTCAATTCATAGAAGTGTAAAATTAAAATTATGTTCATTAACAGCTCTCAATAATGTTAAATGGTTCTTTCTTTGCAGTTTTATGAATGTTAATATAATATGTAGATTGTATCAATGTTATAATGTAATGATTTGTAATGTAATATTTAGCAGTGAAAATAAATTTTAAAGAGTTTTATAAATGCTGAAGTTCTACTTTCACAATGGTTTGTAATATTCTGTTATGTTAGGTTAGGTTATTTTATGTTGTTTGTTAACAGAACTCCAAGTTAAACATTTGAATGTTATGTTAAACATTTTTGCGTTGGTTATAACTAAAGTCTAGTTAGATTTAGTTGGATTTACCAGACGTATAACCTCTTAGCAATTCTTTAAAGAACTCAATTCGAGTACAAAGCAGACAAAGACAGATACAGAGCGAAAGAGAGAGAGAGAAGAAGAAGAGGCAAGCTGATCATTTGCCTTTCAGCTTATGCAATATAAATACAGAGACGGATATAGATACAGATATATAGCTAAAGTTGCAGATACAAATGCATGTGTTAGCTGAGAGTGGCATTTGGGCCGTTTTGGGCTTCAGGCCCATCATCCATATGCAATGGGTCGACTGCCATACAACAAAAGCAAACGCTGTTGGTGGTGCAACACGGACACGCTTCAAAGGTGCAAGCGATTGCACTCAAGGCGTCAGCCAGGCGCATATGCCTCCAACTCTAACCCCAGACAGATAGACACACAGACAGACAGACGGACAGACAGACGGAGAGCGAGACAAATGTACGGACAGAGAGACAGAAGGCAGGGACAGATTGCAGTTGCTGTTGCAGTTGCAGCCCTGGCGCCTGCTACCACAAATGTGTTGCCCCATTCAGTGGCAAGCTGACAACGACAACGTCGAAGGTGTTTGGATTTTCAGTAATGTGTGTTGCATACACAGACGCCTTTTACGTCCCATTCCCGCCCACCCCCTTTTTACTTCACTTCTCCTTCTGCTCCACCAGCAACTCTTCATAGAGCATTGAATTATTGCCTGCTGCATGCAACAAATCAGCATTCGTCGCTGGTGACCAAATCGGTTGCAATGCAGCAAATGCTACTCTCTACTTATACAAATGCTGAATATACACAAACTGTATCTTGTATCTGTATCTTGTACGGGGTGAAAACACTCTGCCAATGTGGCTTTAAATTTGCAACCAGAATTCTAATTCATGCTGCCATTCTGTGTGGATCAATTGTGCTTAGGGATGCTTTCAGATTCTAACAGTATTATGGGAGTGGAATTTCTAAAAGCTCTGCAATAGTTATTGATTTCAATTTAACGTAGTACTTTGAAAGTACAAATAGTTGACATTTAAATTTAATAGTTAGGTAGGGAGTTTTGTGAAATCGATAAAACAGGTTTGATCTCATTTTTAAAAAGAATCTTTTAAAATTAATTTGGAGCATACCAAAATAGAAATTGAAGTTTTGGAAGATTTACTTTTAACAGAGCATTTAATATGTTTACAAAATCAATTAAACAGGATTCGATTAAATACTTAATTAAGAATTATTATCATCAAAACTTAATTTAATCAGATTGGGGCAAGAATTAATAAAACTATTGTGTAGAAAATAGCTTTAGATTATTATTGCTAAGTTTAGAATAGAATTATACTAAATAATATCAAACTTTTGAGAAGCATAACATTTTATTTCTTTACTTTTAAAATTACTTTGACACAGTTTAACCAAAATACATTACATTAAAATGTATATACATAGTTCACCCTTAACACAATGACTAATTAACCCAATTAATCAACAAGAAAATGAAAAAAGCAATTGACTAATTTGAAGTGCATTATTAACACTTACAAAATAAGACAGCAATTGTCATAAAAACAATTATTTTCTATTTTATAAAAGTATAAGACTCGCTGAAGGTTTAAACTCAAGTTCTTGAAAAAGAAATAAGTACAAAACATTTGAGTTTCTGCTTGACTATGAGAACCTTCTTCGCCTTTGTTAAACTTATTTACTTTACTTCATTTTCTTCTTGAGTGTACCTCACATTTTCCCTCGTTTTGTGGAAAGAATAATCTGTTAATTGGAGCGTGAAATTAGCCATTTTATTGATTCGCTGTAGAAGATTTATTTGTTCCAAGCGAAGAAAATATACATGCTTTTGTTTTGAGCTTTAGTTGAAGTATTGAAGTAGTAAAAAGCGTAAAAGTTTTTCGCAATAAACTTTTGGTAAAAGCATTTCGTAGCATTTACAGTTAAACTTAAATTACGAAAATTTTGAATAGTTTGCGAAATGTGGAAATGCACTCCAATTGATTATCTAATCAGAGCTGATGCATTCATGCATAATTTCTAAATAAAAATCAAAAAAAAGAAACTCTTTTTATTTTCGATGAGTCCACAATCATGACCAACATATTTTTGTTCACCCACATAAATCAAAATGCAGTTTTGTTTTTCATCTTCTTTTTTTCATTATTTTAAAAGCGGATTACAAAACAAGTTCCATATGTGTGTGGGTGTGGGTGTGTGTGTGTCCCATCGGGCCTGTCGCTCTAAAATTGAGAATATGCCTCCCAGCAATATTGAATTAAAAAAAATAAAACGAAAACAACCCCAAAAAAACAAATCATTCATATTACGTATACGTAGGTGGTTTGGGTTTACAGATAGGAAGTCCTATTTCGTATTCCCCACCCCCTCTGGCAATAATGCAACTCAGCAACAAAATATATATACATATACAACTTTTTGTTGCTAAGTATTATGTATTTCATTTTGGCATTGCCGCAAACACTCCAAATGCATTTGCCATTCCTCAACGATATTCTCCATGGAAGCTGCTTTGGAATGAGAATGAGGATTCCTATTGTGGGTGTTCCTGCTTGACTGAATGGGAGGGGATGGTGGGGAGAGTACAGAGAGCTCAGCCGGAAGCGTGGATTTTTAATGTACACTGCTTGAGACTTTGCTTCGCCAATGCGAATTTAGACACATGTTTCTCCCAGTTGCCACACCCATTTGTTGCCTGCCATGCGGGGCAAGTATCTGAACTGCGGGAGGGCGTGTTCCACATATCAAACGTCAACATTACGAGAGCTCTGCCGTGTTGTATTCATGTAAACGAGTTTTATTGCAATTCTTCTTTACTTTTTCCCTTGTTTTTCACTTTTTTCTTAGTCTTGACTCTAAATTAAAACAAACTGCTACAAAAAATGCAAAAGGAGGAAATAGTAAATGAAAGTGTGCGTGGTGAGCGGAAAATCTGTTTTCATAAGTAGAGAGAAGTACGTGGGAAGTAGATGGATGAATCTTTTAAGTGGTTTCAATCGAAAAATGTTTTCAAAAATATATAAATAATTAAAAAGTCAACAGTTTTAAATAAAGCGAATATGTTTATATTTTCTCTTACTGTTTAAAACATTACAGTTTAAATTTTGATCATATAAAGTACCTCTATAAATTAGTTTAGAGGTTGATAAGCTCTGTATAAACTGTCTACTCGCACTGTCTATTTTAAATATGATATAAATGAAATTTTACTTCCTTCTTTATACAAGAACTCATTTAATGAAACAAGACTTTTGCTATCACTGCATCATAATATAAGAAATACTGTGTCTTTTGTAGAAGCAATGAGCTAAAAACCAATCTTATATGATAAATATTTATGAATTGCTAAATATTTTCATTAAAGTCGTCTAGTGTTTCAACAAAATAGTTTGTAAAATAATATCTTTACAAAAAGTACCATAGCTCAAAATGGTCAGACATCAAAAATGTTTATTGACATCGAAAAATAAATCCACCTAAGCGTTATAAACGAAACCATATGGCAATTACATATGTGAGTATGACTCATGAATCAATTTCTACTTTTATATTTACTTTTTGAAATAATTTGTGGTAAATTCCCGTGTTTATTCAACATACAAATTCCAACTTTAGCTTAATTAATTTCTTTCATAAAACTCACAAATTCCCCAAAATTATCTAAGTTTTCCTTCCACATTTTTCATACATAATGAGCTAATAAAAGTGGAAGGGAGCGTCTCTCTTTTTTGTTTATTACCGCATTAAACAACATGTAGTTAACATTCTTAGCCAAAAACCCGTAAAAGTAAATTAACTTGCGAAAAGTTTCACCACTTGATTGGCTGTTTTCAACTCTGATTTGCAACCTGAGTGTGTGTAATTGCAACAGTCTCCGACACAGAGTCAGGTACAACATGCAACTGCCACTCAATTGACACTATCACAATTTTCCTTCATTTTTCTTTATTTTCTTTTTTTGGCATTTTCTTATTTTTGTTTAAATTAAATTCTTTATCTTGTGTGTATGTGTGTGTGTGTTTCGTTGCGTTCTCATTTGAGAAGTAAATCTGGGATTCAGTGCAGCTGAAACATTTTGCGCAG
The DNA here is from genome assembly GCA_035044365.1 of Drosophila neotestacea. Lineage (NCBI taxonomy): Eukaryota > Metazoa > Arthropoda > Insecta > Diptera > Drosophilidae > Drosophila > Drosophila neotestacea. The sequence goes on from JAWNMD010000714.1 coordinate 123,657, forward strand.
GAGCGAGCGTCAACTTAATCCCAGTGATGAAGGAATGTCGTGACAAATAGTTTTCCTGCCACGTTGCATGCCTCGCTGCCTGACTCTGTCAGGACGTTGTCGTTGCCACAGACGAGCTTCCGAACATATGTAGCAATTGAAGCAACTACAGATATAAAGACAGAGAGAATGAGACACGTACGAGCGCGATTTTGTCTACAAAGAAGATACGAGAGCTGCTTGAAAGGACACTGACTTTTTGTGATAGTTAAAAAGAATTGTTTTTAGTTAGTCTTTTAGTTTAAAATACTTTATATAGCAAATTCTCTTTTCCTTTATTTATTCCAAAAAATATATATTTTTCCATTCATTGGAGACCTTTTTAAGTTTGAAAAAAGGGTGTGTGTGAAAAAGGTTTTTTAAATTTCAAAACAATTGCTTCTTTAATATTTTCCAATATATCTCAATGTTGAGAGCTTAAAAGACAGCTTAAAATTTGACTGAAGTTGATTAACAGATTTTGTTTATATTTACTTGCGATCCATTGGCAACTGTTCAGTTGACTGCTTGTAGATATTTGTTTAATGCCTTAACTTAAATATATTAAGATATTTGTATCTTTTGAAGCTTTCTAGAAAAATAATTGTAATAATAATAATAGCAATAAGATGATTTTATTGGCGGGACCAAGTTTGTAATTGAGCTTAGTTTGCTGTCAAAAGACATGGACTTATCAAACAGCCCTCTTATAAGCCAGACACGTCGGATGCGTTTGCATCTTCTGCAGTTGCTTGCAGTCGCATTTTGTATCTCTTTTTAAATGGGCCAGAAGCGGCAAAGATCTACCGGTAGGCAGGGCCACAATGCCATTTACATGGGCACAGACCCTCCTCAGACAAAAGACAGACAGATGAACGTACTCCGACAAGCGGCAGATACAAATGTATCTGTAACTGCTGTCGGTCTGTAGCTACGGGTAGGTGTGCGAGTTCTGTTTGTGTGTGGCATGCAACGCCCCAAAAACACTTTTGTGGCGCCTCTCAGTCAACCAAGTGACTGTATGTGTGTATGTGTCTATGTAAGTGTGTTTACACTCAAAAATGTTCGTTTTATAGCCCTCGAATGCAACAAGATTGCAGACACTCATCGTTAAAGTTTTGAAGTAAAGTGTAATTAGTCTTTTATATGAGACAAACACTTTGTTTCTTTTTTTTGTGTTGGTTAGTGTTTGAATACTTTGTAAATTATTTAGCGGTTAACAGGAAATGTAAATAAATAAAATAAATTATCGCGGCCAATTAGAAAATCTTAGATATGCTTTTTCTGGACGGAATATGCTTTTTAATTTGAAATGATTATTCACTTAAGGTTATAATTATTAGAATCTAAATTGTTCGAGTTTTAAATTCAGCTGTTTACTAAATGGAAATGAAACCTGAAACAAATAAACAACTAACGAAATTTAGGAAGAGATATTTTAATGGGAAACAATGTCTGGAAAAGGGTGAAGATAATAGACTAGAAAACTATCGAATTACAAATACAACTTACTTAAGCTCAAGTTGCATGCCACTAAACCTGCCAGTCATCATATCAAAAGTCATAACTATCTGAGATACAAGTTCTTTATGTTATTGCCCGGGGTTTTGTATCTTTTACAGAGTGAAGCAACATTTACTTTTACACTTTTGCAATTGAATTCAATTACTTAAGCGCAACTTGTGTGTCAAATTTCACAGACAAATATAGATATAATTTTTTCTAACAATTGCGAATGAGAACAAAAGTTTTTCTCTTTTTGTGAATGTTGCAAGTTGAACAAAGACAAAAGACGTAGAACAATGCAGTTGCAAAGTCAAAGGGCATTTGCAGTTGCAGAGATGAGAAACTTGTCAATAAACTTTAATTTTCGCTTCATTGCACTTGCCAGAGTTATGTATGTGCATGTATCTATAAGATACAAGATACTAGATAGCAGGCACTTCACAAACACACACACACAGAGAGAGAGAGGGAGAGAGAGACACACATGTTGCCACAAATGGATCCACAATGCACAATATGTGTAACATAAAACTTTGCTGGTAATTATTTATATAGCACACCCGCATGCTATTCCCACATGGGATGCGCCATAAATTGAAAATGCGCTAGTGACGAAGGAGCAAGCAGGGGAAAGAGGAGGGAGTTGGGGGGTCAAATAGAGGGGGTCTTTTGGGTGTATCTGATGTGAAGTTGGTGTGAAAAATGGAAAGCATCCATAATCTAATTTAATCATTATCACAGTTGTCTGCGCTAAGTGACGTCACGGCGTGTATGCGGCATGCAGCATGCTGCATGAGGCATGTCGACTTGGACTGCAAGAAATGGCGCAGCAAGAATGTGTGCGGGGGGAATGGAGAGGGGAGGTGATGGCAGGGGCAAAAACCTGTCAGCAAAATAGGAAAAGTGTATTATTGTGTAAGAAAAATCGCCTGGTACTTGACTTTGCCAACAAGAACTCTAGAGCAAAAGCTACAGACGAGCGTACTACACTGTGAAAGACTCTGTACAGATTTGGGTAAGTAAAAAAAAAAATATTTAAGAAATACAGTATCGTGTATATAATTGTTGTTGCTGACAAAAAATATATAAAATTTACAAAAATACATTCAACTTTTTAGAAAATATTCTTTCTTGTAGCAGACTTATTACAGCCCTTGTTATTTTTGAGTACAGGGTCCACTAACAACGACAACAACGACTGCAGCTATTTCATGCTACTTTCATGCAACTTTTGTTTTTGTCAGCCACACACCATTGCCATGCTTAACTGTTGTCGCTGCCGTTGTTCTCCTTGTTGTTGCTGTTGTCATTGTCGCTGTCCTTGCACACAAATAGATAGAGAAATGGCGAAAGAAAGGAGAGAGAGGGACAGAGAGAGAGAGAGAGAGAGGGAGAGGAGAGAGTGGAGTGAGCTCGGCTTTCCTGTGTCTGAAGTTAAGTGCAACTCTAACATTGTGCACCAGAGATAGCACAGCTTTTCATTGTTGCGTTGACTGCTTGAAAGACTTAATTCAGCGCTCACTTACACAGCAGCCAATTGAAGGGTGCGCGGGGAGCAACAACCCCCCAATCTGACAACCTCTCAACCCCTAAACCCCTCAACACTCAACCCTCCATTGTCCAACACATTCCCTGGCCAAAAAAGGCGCCCTCAGTTCAACTAACCGACTCTATCACGCAGTGTGCTATTTTTTGTTGTTGTTGTCACATTCAACGCAAATGGCGACAACAGTGAGTGCAAAAAGTGACTGCACTTGTACTAAACCCCCATTCCCATTCCCATTCCCAATCCCCTTGCTGGTGGAGTTAACTTTTCATGACGTCCAAAAAGGTTAAGCTGCCACAAAAAGCGTTCGCTACGTGCAACGAAATGAAAGATCCCGTCAAACTTTAACTTGATAAGCTGTTGAAATAAATTGCAGCATAAGGTGAAGTTTTCCCCCTCTCATCCTCTTACCTTTATACCCTCCACTCTACTACGAAGGTCACCTACATAACTAAGACTCACATATATATCCCATTTGAAGCGTAGCTTAACTTTTCACCCATGAAATGCAATACGACAACTAAAACTCAACAGCTTACTAATAATTGTTGCAGAAATAAAACCAGGTTGCTTCAATTGACGAGTTGAATGTCCGGCATTGCTCGTGATGTAATAAGGTATTTAATTTTCGCACCTGTGGGTAGGAAATGTAATCAAAAATTGTGACAAATGAGGAAATGAGGAAAAATATGAATATATGAGGAAAATATTCAATTATAACTGCCTTGAATCGAATAATTCCCACAGTTGTAGTTTCTAATCTTACTTAACTTAAATCGTATGCAATATGTACAGTAAGATATACTTAATTATTCTTTAATAGTGTAAATTTTCTTGGAAACTTCGTTTACTTTTACATAGCACTTCTTCACACTTCATAAGTCAGTTGTAGATACAGACCTGTAAATAAAGAAAAGATAAACAAACAATTAGTTAGAGTCCAATCAATTATTATTCAATTACATACTTCAATAGAAGTAATTCAATATTATAAAAACAAAATAGAAAATCAGCTTAGTCATTAGGGGAAACCGATATGAAAGACTTGGTTTTGAAAAATCACTGCAATAGGCCAATTAAAAGATTCTTTTGCCAAAGCAAACGCCCCATTTCCGACACTCAAAAGAAGCCCAGCCCTTTCTGGTCGAAGTAGAAACCCTATAATTTACCACACAATGGGGTGCACAATAAAAAGGGCCACAACAACAATAATAATAAAGACTGAAGTCAAGGTAACAACAATTGTGAGCTATAATTACGAGTAAGTATTCCTTTCGAAAGAGGTAAGAAATCAATTATGCACAATACGCTCTCTGTCTCTCTCTACACAAATAGGGATCGTAAAGAGAGAGGAAAGACGTGAACCGGAGGGGCGTCGTTGACCTCGACCCCTTGTGGTTAGAACCTAGACTGACTGACCCGACTTCGCATACGCCTACACATTAAACGATGGCTTCAATAAAACTGCTGTCTAGTAATTTACGCATCATTAAGCAAGAGAAATTAAAAGAGACGCAGACAGATGGAGAGAGACAGAGAGAAAGAAAGAGAGAGACAGAGAACAATACAAATGCCATGCACCATTACGACCAATAATAAAACAATAATAACAACAGGCAACTGTAACAACAACAACAACAACAACAACAACATCAGCAATGACTGCTGTAATTAGGCTTATGAAAATTACAGAATGTTAGCAAAAATGAACAACGTCAGCAGACTAATAAAATGTAACAAAGATGACCAGACAATGGGAGGTACTTTATAACAACACTTCCAAATGTTCGACACGTGCCTAATTAAGCTCTACACGATAGTACATATTAAGTATACGTATGTGCAGTCGAAATCGATAACTTTTAACGGTGCTCGAGTATCGAATAGTTGGCTTTACTACTACAAATAGGTATCTAATAAGACTAGGGCGGCTTAATAAGATGATGGTTAAATAATTATTTAATAGATTATTATTGCTATAATTATAATTATTCGTTTATGATCGAATAACGAGTTAAAGCAAATTCCTCATATTTTATTATTAAAAAACTTTTTCAAATCAGTTTCTAGAAGTCTTTAATCAACATTTTAGTAGATTGCAAAGTTTAATTATGTCAATTTAAGTAAAATAAAACATACTCTGACAAGATCCTAAAAGTCTTATGTATGATCAAATATATTCGTTTTCTAAGTATTCTTAAATTTATAAATTTTCTAAAATACTATATTTTCAACAATTGAAGCAAAAACAAGTTCTCAATAGGTTCATCGACCTTAACTTATCAAAATGAACACTAAACTGTGCTGCACAGTGGATTCAACCCAATTTTCATCAAGGTTTTATCAATATTCCTAAGTTTTTTAGAGTTCTCATATTAAAATTGATTTAAAAATGAATCAAATTCAACAAGATGCTATATAACACAGTATTTTTCTGCTGATTCATCAACTATACGAATACATATCACTGTTTTCAGAAGTCAGCTCAATGAACGATTAATGCCTTTTCTCACACCAGAATTATTTATCCACTCACACCCATTTTACTTATGTTCATCATGTGTGTAAGTCAAATGTTTACTTGCATAATTATGATTTATTTGACAAAATATATTTTTTTTATTTTTTCTAAAGACGTCATCAGCATCCCTCTTTTACTACACTCTGATGTGTGTGGGTGTGGTTAATGAAGCGGCTTTTCTTACAGTAGTCAAGGCATCGCATAAACAAACCCATGTCTTTTGGCCAAGAGAGACGAATTTGCTTTGCTTTGTGAGCGACAAAGGCTAATGTCCCATGGTCGGTTTCTTGTTTAACTAAGTTAATTACAGCAAAACATTTTTAGGCCTCTGCAGCTGTGTGCAGACTGAACAAGGCTGCTTTTCAAGGGTCCAACTACCACTTTATTACTGGGTGTGTGTATATTTTATGATGTGTGTGTCTGTGTGTGTGGGTGTGTGAGAGAGTGTTATGTGCGTGTGTGCTTGTTGGTGTTTACGCATGTTCGGGCGCGGACAGTTCCGCTGATTAATTGCCGTTAAACACACAAACCGCTGCCCAGTCACCCTACAAAATATATAAACATGCGTTCATAAAACACGTGAGAGTATGCATGACTTGAAAATACCCGGTGAAATCTCAAATCAGACTTTGGAGTATAAAGACTACACATAACAAAAATCAATTCTTATAGCATGGCAGAGTGTGTTCGACTTAAAAATACCCGAAACACAGTAGATTTCATACAATATGACCTGCTACTTACTAGACTTTTGGTTCTTAAACATGCGTTTGTGAAACAAGTGAGAGTATGCTGGACTTGAAAATACCCGGTGCGGAAAAGGAACATATACATAAAAACTAAAATATTTAGATAACAAAATAATACAAATCAAACATTAGCATACGAATAGTTCACTAATAAGATTTTAAGAGAAAAATTAACTTTAACATTTCAATTGCATTTTCAATTTCAATTTCATTCCAATCCCCAACCTCATTGATTCAAATGCCAACATTGGCGAATGTACCTTGATGAGATGAAGGTAATGGATTGACCGTGAGTGCAAATTAAATTCAATCAATCATCAATGGATGCAAAGGTTACAAAAGTGAACCATTGAACTCTTATCGACAAAAAGAGAATACCAAAGAATATAGAAGTAATAATCAAACAGCTGCAACAAATAATGTTGAAATCGAAAACGGGTGAATAAATGTCAAATGGACAAATCAATTTCCAGCGAATAAAGAGAAACTCATTTCTTGATTAAATCAAGAGCGAAACTAAATAGTTTTTCGCTTTAATTGAATGCCAAGTGGCAGCAACTATTAGATAGTCTATAGGTCTGGGTTGCAAGTGTGGCACGCACCAAAGTGCGAGTAGAAATCGACTGCCTCATCATTGTCTAATTTGTGCCCTCTGACCTCTAAACAACTAGGGAAAAGGCAACCGGCGCCACGTCGACAAGTTGTCTGGTGGCGCCAACTTCTGAGGCATGTGGCATGAGGAAGGTTCATACAAAATAAAAAAAACGCCACATTCAAATGCAACTTGAGGCAACAACGCCTGAATAATTTCCGCCCTACGCTCCTCCCTCTCTCGTTCTCTCTCTCTTTCTCTCGATGCGGATTGATTGTCGAGTGACGTTGAGAACTGCCCTCAGACTTACGGACAGACAGTTTCTCTCGCCCGGTTTGGCTTCAATTGTTTGCTAGTTTGTTAGTTGGCTGAACGATAAGTATCTGGCAACGAGCTACCCAAGTCGTAGTTCCCTCCATAGAGAAGAGGTCTGAGGTCTGGACCTCGGGCATTGGGCATCCACAATCCGGCTGCTTCCTCAATGAATAAAGAAACAAACAAACAAGCATTTTCTACGCTTGACTGCATGTTTGCATGAATGAATGAATGAATGAGTGAGTGAGTGAGTAAGTGAGTGAATGAGTGTGTGGGTGAATGACTGGCTGCTTGGTGCAAATGGCTGAATGAATTGTCGGTGGGTTGTATAAATCAACTTGGCGTTTATCTCAAAGCAAATAAGTCAACAGTGAAGACGGATAGCGAATGCAACTGTATGTGAATATCGCTCTGAATACTGTGCGAATATGTGTGTGTTGTGTGTGTGAGTGTGTGCGGCATCTTGCCACATTGCGGGGCAGCAATGGGCCGTCCGTTGGCGATGACATGTGCGATTTAGTTACGCTCAGCCAAACCGAACTCCAACTCATACCCTTTCTTTTATATCCCATTCCCAATGTCTGATTGCACTACAGACAGACGGGAGCCAAAATGGCCAACAATGACTAATTTTATACACATGTTAAGCAAAAAGTCATCGACGAATCAATTTTTTACACAACGTCAAACTTAAATAAACAATGCAAATGTGCGATGTAGACCGTAAAATAAATTTATCAAATTCAAAAATACATTTAACGATTCTAAACTATAGTTGAAACAAGATTTATACGTTTAATGTGAGCCTGGTTAAAGTTTTAAGTAATTCCTTACAAGCATATTGAAAAGTACTGAAGTATCATTTTATGTCGCTTATAAACCTTACAAATAAATTCTTTGAAAAAACAATGGATAATATTAGTTGAGGTAGCTTGTGCCTAGCTCGAAGTTTCTCTAACATATCATCATATCTAATTACAGAAAATCACATTGCCACAAACAATCAATAAACTTGTAATGTTTGAGCTTTCAATTATTACTATTTATGGATTAGTTATTACTTAGATATTATTTAAGTACTATTTTATTTCACATTTAAAATAAGTTAAAAGAATAAACTAATATCTAAAATATATAATTAATATATAAAATACAGATGTATAATAATTAAGTAAAATGAACAGCAAATGTATTATTCATCACATATTTCTAGTTTTAGATTTTCATTTGCATATTTATACTAATTACAGCTTAGTAAAAACTAGAGTTAATTGTTGAATCTAATCGCAAATCGCAAGTACACAATTAAGGGAATATTTCGATTTACAAATTACCGAAAATTTTGCATTTGTGCTTAACCGATATTTGCCATGGAAGTATTGTGTAAAATGAGGCGATAAGTGAAATGAGGGAGAAACCAGCTTAAGCTGTCAGCAGACGTCTATACAGAGTGAGACAGCTAAAGATAATAGATTGAGATAGAGATATAAGATAGACAGACAGGATATGGATGCAGAATGTAGTTACACAATTATTTGCAACAATTTGACAGCTTATGTTGTATAATTGAAATGTGATGATTCAGGTGCACACGGCTGAGTGCGTTGTTACGTCTACGTTTACAGATAGATAGATGTATTAGATGTATTTGGGTATACATTGGGGATTATGTATATGTAAATGGGTTTGATTGCAGGGAGACCGCAAAACTCGCTGCGGCATGTCGACAGCAGATACAGTATCTTGTAGATACATGCGAGTGGCAAGGCAAATGCAACAGTAATTCATCAATTAAACTCTGCTCTTATAAAATTACCGATATTGCATGCCACACACACACCCACACACACAGACAAATGGAACACAAAATGCAAATGCTGCCACGTTTTCGAGGTCAGGTGAGGCTTTTAACTGCTATTGCTCCTCTTGATACTCCTAGTATTCCTAGCATTGCCAAAGTTGCGGTATCGACAGTTCCCATTCATGCCACACACCTCCCTCTTGAACTGTTGCAACTGCTGCAAATGTGCGGCTTTAGCAATTTGGCAGCAAACTAATCGATGGCTCAACATTTGCCCAGACACAAAGCGAGCAAACTGCATTCACATGCACGCATGTCATAAATGATGCACATTGAATCTCATAGTAGTATGCATTCTCCAGCATTCTTGCAACTGCCACTTGCAACTGCCTATAGTACAGCCTCTGCCACTGCCTCTTTCCACTTTCCACTTCCAATTCTGCACATGGCAAAACGGCTTACTTTGCGGCCTGTGTTCGTCTGTGCTGCTCTTAATGCGCTTTTGCATTTGCATTTGCATTAAAAGCAAAGCCACAAGCCGGCACCAGGCCTAAAATCATATACAGTGGAACAATACTGACAAAAAAGTGGACAACCCAAGAAAAGCATTATTAAATATAATTCCAAAAGATTTGCTTTCGAATATTATAATGTGAACAGAACTTAATACTTGTACTTTGAAGAATTTACATTATGGAAAGTCAACATAAAGATCGGAAAATCGGGCGGAAAAAAAAACAAAAAACGAGCACAGACAACAGTAAATGTCATTGAAGGATCAAAGATAAAGAAAAGATTAAAAATTTTGATACTAATAACTATTATTATTGATATAAGTGAACATAATGGACAAAAATTATATATGTAGTGATAGAGATAGAAAAAATGATTGGATATTAGAATACAAAACAAAATAACCATTAAGATTACGTTTAACACAATAAAATAGTAGACAGTATATATTATGAAAAGAAATGAACAATGAACTCAATCTCCAAAATAATTCTGAAATTAAATAACTTAGAACAGATACAGAATTTTACTTTCATGTTCGTTGATAAAGTCGAGAATGAAGGACAGCGAATATACGCTAAAGAAAGTTAATAAAATTAACTAAAAACTAAAATACTGCAGGCTTATCAGACAATAAATATCACTTCAAAAGATAAGTTCGAAATCACAATTGGGAATTCTGTTGATTTTACCCACTGTAATTCAAAAAATCTGACAATTTAGCACACACTCACACACACACACACACACACACACGTGAAGAAGGCGCCTCGCTCTGCACCACATTGCTTATTTAATGAGATTAACGTCCCAAAGACAAACGTCATGTGCATGTTAACAGTAACAGTAGCGCATGGACGGTTCATAGCCACAGCAAAGTATCTTTCGGATACGGAACGTTGCGGTTCGCAATGGTCAAGTCTGTGGATTCAGCTATAGACAGTTGGCAGCTGCCTCTGTTGAAGTTGCTGTTGCTGCTGTTGCTGCTACTGCTGCTGTTGTTGTCAATTGTGCTTGGCCATAAAAGGCAGAAGGCGGCACATTAAAATTCTAAAATGTTTTTGCCTGCCTACCATAAACGGTAGAGGGTCAGTGGCAAGTCGAATCATGGCCAGAACAGACAGAAATGTCAGCGCTTTTTTCCTTCTTACTTCTTTTTTGGCCCATTGGAATGACGATGTACAACTTCAAAGCAGGCGAAGGCCATAACAATGCCCACAATAATGTCTTTCGAGGATGGAGGATTCAGAGTCTTGTCAAGGCGACAGCATTTGATGCATTTCCACCGACAAAGGAAATAACCGCATCCTTGACTGACCCCCAAAAGAGGTGAAAAGTGAAAAGCTGTCATCAGCCCAGAGATGGCTGTCAAATATATACTAAAGACATAAATATATATATATATGAAAAGCATTCATCCATAAAAACTAACGAGCTGTAAATTATGAAAACGCTCAGTTCTTTCAGTTGAAATTAAGCAATTCCAGTTTTTTATTTTTACCAGCTTCCAAGTAGAGAATACGAATGAGAATATAAGTGAAATAACGAGGTGATTCTTGCACTTTTAGCGGTTAGACCGAGTAATGGAAAAAAGTTATTAAAATGATAGTAAAGGATTAAATTGGAAAATTAAATTATAGAGAAGAAAGGTTGGAAATAAATAATTTTAGGGTCACTTTAGATTCATCTGAAGCCAAGTAAAGAGTTTGGAATGTCGTAACTCCTTTTTGGCAATTTAGAAAAGGATGTCAGCTGTAATAAGCACTGAAAAATTAATAGTTAAGGTAAGGATTTAAGAACTTGAACCTTAATTTCAGTATCTTCAAGTATCTTATGAATATTTGTCTACGTAACAATTTACTGCAATTTGTAGTGAAAAGAGGAGACAACATTCATATAATGATCCGAAGCATCATATTTATTTAGAAAGATGAAGGTACAGAGTTCGAAGCGACAAATAAATTTAAGTTATTCTTAATACAATAGATTAAAGTATCGCTTCTTGGTTTTTACTTTTGATTGATCTAGTTGTATATACGAAAAATATTCATGTGTCAACGACACATTTTATTTAACAATAGTTTTTAAGTAAATTAAAAAATTTTAATTAAATTGCAACATAGTTAGCAAATGAATTAGCCATGTTACCACATAGCGTCAATGGTTGTGTGTGGAGTTTATGTGGTGCTGTCGACCCAGTTGTAACCGCAAACAAACAAACTCAATTACTGGAACAACTATTCTTTTTATAATGCCACCCACAAAAGCTTTGCGCTTTAAGCAGTGCAAATGGCATCCTCTCATTTCCGACGAACAGAGCAAATTGTAAAACGTTTTCATGAAGTGCTTTTCATCCAAAGTAAAGCAAGAGAGAGAAAGAGAGGGAGAGGAAGGTAGCTAAGAGCTTTTCATTAACAGCGGAGCAGGACATAAGCCCGCAAATTAATGTAATGACACAAAACCTCCCACACACACACACACACACTCACACACACATGGACAAACACTTGAATGGTACTGTACATTTTAATCGGCTTAGGTCAAAACTCGTAAATGACTTTTAAATCTAATCTAGTTTCAAACGAGAGCTAGACGCAAAGGAAAGTACATGGATACTCTTTCCACTTGATGTGTTTTCTGAGAATCATCAGTCACACACACACACACACTTACACTCACACACACACTTGAGAGGCAGCCATATTGAAAAGCTTCGCTGATTTGCCGATTGTCAGTGCGACATGCGTAGCAATAATTCATCAAAACAGAAGGCGTCTTTTCCACCTTCTCATTCCTCATTCTCAAAGTGAAGTGAAAGATTTCGAGACGCGTTAGCTTTTACCCATGTTCCGAGAATATTTTTGAAGGCCTTCGACGTGGCGGCAAATTGCGTTGCCATCGGTTTTTTTCATTCTTTTGCCATCTTCTGTGGCAATGTGGCACTGGCAGAGTTGCAAGGAGCTTCTCTTGACGCGGTTTCACGTCGTCGCCGCAAAAACAACGCCTGACTGACAATGATGAATAAAAGGCGATAAATCTGGCCAGAAAAACAAAAACAACAGACGAAAAAAAAATGCACAAGAAAAATAAAACCAACAACAACAACAACAGCAACAATGAAAAGTCTAAAGAAACTGTGCGACGGATTTGCGTCAAGCTAAAACAGAAGGTACGTAAAAAGGGAACGGAAGTGGGGAAGTGTGGAAACGTGCCACAGTTAGTTGCACGACGGAAGTTGGCAAGACGGAAGGCATTTGTTTCAAGCTCCGTAGACTAGGCTCGGCTTCGGAGATGCGACCAACTGTGTCTTTGGTCTTTGGTTTGGGGCATGCCACATAAGGGGGCATGCCTGATGACGTGCGCTGATTTGTACAAAGTGAATGGCATGCATGGGCTGGGCTGTCAGTTGCCGATGCTGTTGCTGATGGCTACAATGACGACTTTGACAGCGAGGGTTGCTACAACACTTCCATTGTAACAATGATGAATGAATCTCTCTCTCTCTCTCTATCTCTACCAACAGAGATGTATCAATTACGCATATGTCGCCAAACGAACCGAAGCTAATGATAATAATGTCATTCAACAATAATTCGATAAGACAGCTAAGCTGATAACATTGACTGGATTTCTTAATACATTAATGCATCTAGCGAATGACATAGTTATTAAGACTTCATAGATAATGAACAAATTGTGCTGTGATATATAAATGAATTGGTGAAATACTAACTGAGTTTGCATAATCCTGATTATGGTCAATTGTAAGTAAAGTCAAAAACTTATAATATATGTATACAAAGTAAAATTGATAAAAGTATTAATAGTTTAATTGCTTTCTGCAAAAATAATACAAAGAAGAGCACACACAAAAGACGAACTTATCTTACAAGCTATTTTTCTTATTTGTGCTTTAAAATTCCCAAATGGTTCTAACAGTGGAAGAGTAAAACTAAGCTTGGAAAATTGGTTTATTCAGAGACTCTCTTGAAACATGTACCAGAAGCCCTAATCCTTGACAAGTGTTTCTGTGTGTTCTTTATAAGCAGACCAAGAGTCAGCTAAATACACTTTATTAAATTATTAAGAGTCATAGGACCCAGTTGTTAGATCTCTAATTCCCACTTTATCTACAATACTATATTTAATTTTTTTAATGAATGATTTACAATGATTTTAAAAACTTTACTGAACAACAACATCTAAATATCGCAGTCCAACTAAAGATCAACAATAAAAAGGACTATCGATTAAAGTCCATCTCAAACACAAATCATTGGTATGCAAGAAGCTCAACAAAAGCCCAACAACAATAAAGACTGGAAATACAATGGCATTGGATTAAGCCAACGTTGAATAAGCATCAGTTGAAGCCAACACGTAAGCGATTTGCAACACAGCCACAACGACAATTGATGCCACAAGGAAGAGAAGCTTGCTACGTGGGCGCCATTGGTGTAGATCATTAGCGTTTGTTGCTGCCACAACAGCGAGTGGCATAAACGACAGCTGTCTTAGATGGAGGCAAACTTGGGATTCTGCTTCTGACAGTTGCCAGTTTTTTTTTGTATTTTGGACAGAGCTCAAAGTAAAAGTAACCAAAACAGCGACTTTTCTTGACTTTACCTCGCTGACATTGACAAGCGGGGGAGTTAAGAGCGATAGAGAAAGTGAGAGAGAGAAGGGAGTGTCGGAAGAGAAGCGTGTCTAAGAAAAAGCCTGATTTATGTCTTATGGTCAACGGCAAGTGGCCAACATTAAAAATGTTATTGCTGTCGCCAAGTGTTTATTATTTTAATGTGAGCACTTCAAACGCCTCTTTATTTGTTTGCTTCGTTAGAGAGCAAAGAAAAATAGAAAAGGAGGTAGAGGTAAAGGGGCAGGAAAGAGAAAGAAAATACAGTTGACTAACTAACTACGGCAAAAACGCACAGTGGGCTCAATTAATATTCTCTTTCATTAGAAATAAGAGAAGATTCTCTTAATTTGAGAATCAAAAACAATTTGAAAAGCAAAAGGATTTAATATTAATAAGCTAAACCAAAAGACTTAGAATTTCAGTCTAAAAAACGCCTTGAGAAAATCAGTTCATTTCTATTTTAGATTTTCAACCATATGTAAATATTTAATATTGGCAAAAAGTATTCAAAAGCGGATAAAATTAAACTTAACATCGTCGAGGAAAGAGGGTATAAAAACCACCTTTATTTACACGTTTCCATCCTGACACCTTTCTGTCTCTTGGTCCCACTGTGCCTGAATCTTAACTGGGCCAACACGACAAATGAGACGATTCGGTGTCAGCGATATGCGACCAGGCAATAAAAAGCAGCTAGCGTGGGCCTAAAACAAGGGCCAGTTCATGGCAATTGAAAGCGATTCTGATATTAACTTCAGTTTCAGGCTGACCACACAGTGGTATTAATGGGCTCAATTGAGCAACCAATAAAATAGATGACCAAATGTGTGTATAATAATGTTCTTCTCACTGTTGTTTTTGTTGTTTTTGTTATTGCATTTTCTATGAAATTTATACCGCTCAATTTGTTAGAGCATTACAAATGACTAAGGCAATTCTATTTCAGTTCGTATCTCAGATGCCACAAATGCGATATCGAAAATTTACGACGCAAAAATGCATCAGTCAAGTACTATAAATTTAACCAAATTGTATTAGGTTCTATATATCTGGTTGTTTTAGAGCTCTGTGTAAAAAAATAAATAAATATCTGTGTTGTTTTATGACTTGTCAATTATATTTTTTGATTTTGAAAGATTTTTTAACACTGGGAAATACCATAACAAGTCAGGTAAACTTAAACTTTGAATATGAAACTGAAAATTGAAGATTATCTTAGCTTGAAAAAGTATTTGTTTAAAATTATAACTTTCTTATTATCTCCCTATAAAAAAAAATTAAGAAGGTAATAAATAAAATATATATTCAGGAAATAGTAATCAAAAATAAATGGGACTTCTTCTTCTAATACTCTTACAAAAATTTTAATACCATCGAAGTTGATTGAATAATATTGATCAACAAAGCTAAAACAAACTATGTATTTATAAAGGTGACACCAAAGTATTTAATCAAAAATGTAGGAAAATATTGTACTTTAGTTAAAAGGAGGCAAACTTCTGTAAATTTTTGTAGTTCCCTTGTGTTCTGAACTCTGCACTAATTGCTAATTCCCTACAGTTAATATTCAATCGCTCGTTATAAAAAGTTAAAAACAAATCTTTATTTTAATAGTCTGAAAGCGGATTGCGCTGGACTTAATACAATTACAGCTTATAGCTAATTGTATGTTGATAAGACTCAGTGCAATTACTTGGGCTATACACTTATCCTTATACAGGGAATATGGATATAGAAAAGCATAACGAGGGATTTGCCTGTCGGCAATGACGGCATTCAGACCGCTTATTTCATGTGCGAATTGACTGTGTGTGCACACATTAAAATGATGGCGGAGTTGTTGATGTTAGGCATTTAAAAAGAGAAGGAAGAAGGAGAGAGAGGGAGAGAGAGAGAGCAGACACATGCAAATCTTTTACCTGCAACAGCATCAACAAGAACAAGAGCAACAACATAACATTGATAGTGATAACAACGACAACTGTTGAGCAACTCATTTTCCTGTTAATTAATTTAATTAGAACATTTTGCCCTCAATGTTAAAAAAAGAGCAAATGTGCCACGCTGCAAGTAACTACTTAACCCTTGACTAGGAGTCAAGGGGAGGGCCAAAAAAAAAACAGATAGAAAAGCTATAATCGAGTCACCGACTATAGAATACCTGTTACTTAATTTAAATAACCAAGTATTAATTTTGATAGTGTTGGATTTATAGATATAGAATATAGGCGATTAATGAGACTTAATAGGATAATTCATTGTCACGACAATTGATACTGTTTAAGTATGGTCTAAAAATATGTCACACACCTCTTTGTTACATACATTGAAGTAAATGCTATATACCCATTATCCGGTAATGTAACGGGTATAAAAACGAAAATGAAACCAGCGCCCAAGTTAAACTTTTTTAATTGCATTCAATGTAGCTGCCAACGATGAGTAGTAGAACTTTGAGGAGCTCCCAAGAGACAGAGAGAGAGAGAGAGTGGGGAGAGAGAGAAAGAGAAAGAGAGAGGAGTAGATAGAGAATGAACCAGCAGATGATGACATTGCCAAAGTTGGCTGACTGAACTGGGGACAACTGTAGACTTGGTTTGTGGATTCCATGCTGTCATTTAATGACATTTTCATCAAGATCTTTCAACTAAGTACTACCTACCCAAACATTCTTTTACCACTCTCATTATCATTATAATTGTCATGCTGATTTCCCGAGCTCATTTCGCGCATTTCCTTTGGCCCTGCAACTATTTGCCAACATCTTCTTGATATAGTTTTTCCCTGATGGAGTTTGCGTCTTCGTCTACTACTGCATTTTATTTTGCAAAAGTTTTACCAAAAGTTCATGTCGTACTATTGTGATTTGTATGCCATGCTGTTCACAATGGCATCTCGCAGTCATAGTTGGGTGTCGTCTTCTCACATGCCCATCTTCCATTAAATATTCCCCCTAGGCGTGACTTCATTTTTAATGAGCACCAGTGCCAGTGCCAATGCCAATTCCAATGCAATGGCTCAAGTGTAAGTAATAAAGTGCCAAGGAATGTCTAAGTTGGTGTACGAATGACATGCATAATTACATTTCAATGTTTAATGGCACTCAAGTACCTCAACCAAGTCGACACACACGAAAACAAGCACTTTAACACTTCAAATTCTCTCTAGTCTGCTTACAATTCAAAATGCATTTCAATCGCGAAACGGTGGCCACATTAATTACAAACAAAGTGTGTCAATTAAATATTCGTACGGCAAGTCGATATCATGAGAAAATGCGCAACTATTGATGTTTGGAAAATGAAATGAAAAGATAAGTGAATGAATGTAAAAAGAGTTGAGTTATCGCTATCAAAATATATAAATTAAGATTAGAAGTTGACGATTGAGAGAAGATGATTGAGAGTTTGGAAAAAAAAGAGGAATTGAATTAAGAAGTAAATGATTAAATTAAGATGGATTGAATGAATAAGATAGGAAAGTATAATTTAGGAGAAAATAGGTAAGTTATTAAGAGAAGCGTTGAACATATGCAAAATTAATAATTCAGGGAAGTAAACAATTTTAAGAAATAAACAATTTGGAATAGAAATTAATGATAGATAGAATATGTAAAATATAAAGCGACTTTTTAAGAGAAGTGTAAGATACAACAACGATTGGATGAAGGAAACTAATATTTATGTTTGAGATAAAGTGATCGTTAAAAAAAATCGTATAATTAACAACACAACTGAGTAATTGACAGACGATGTTAAAATGACTAGCAAAAGCAAATGCAAAGAATTAATATAAGAATTAGTGATTATATTCGATTATATTTTAAAGACAAGATTAGAAAATTATAATTGATCATTTATCAGGATAAATAAAACTAGATTCAATTAAATATACACAGTTTCAAAAGTTACAAATTTTTAAAAAGAATCAACCAATTTCTCCACTTTACAACACAATGCAACCAACTTCGATCAACTAAAGTAATCGATTTACAGCCCAAACTAGCTGTATATCGATATTAGCTGTAAGCAACACTAATAGCAAAAACCAGACGCAACAATTGCAATAGCAAAGTGAAACGAAAAGCGTCAACAAAAGGCATAAGTTGCACTTTGGCAATTAATTTTTAATTTTGCAAAGCTAAAACAAACTTTAGCGTGGCGAGACAATAACTTTGATGCTGATGACGATGATATAATCCCACAGGTTCCCTCTCTCTTTTCCTCTTTACTCTATTCTCTGACCATGGTTTGGAAACTAATCAGTAACAGAGTGCGACGCACGTGAAAGGCTAAAAACAAAAATGTACAATTATTAAACTTTTAATCAATTTATCAATATTAACTTTTTACTTGTGAGCGCAAAACTTTTTCCACTGCACACAATGATTTTTTTATCTCCTGCAATTCCATTTTTTTTGTTCTTTTTTTCAACTTTATCTATGAAGGTCTTTAACTTTTTCATTAGAGGAAAACGTGGAAAGGGAGGGGGAGGGAGAGTGTAAAAGTGTAAAAATGGAAGGAAATTCGCTTCAATTTTTGTCGTTACGCCATTTCAATTACTGGCCAGGCGCCAAGTCAGGACGATCAGTGGCAAAATTTATAGAGACAAAAAGCTGGAGACGTCGTCGAACCAGAACAAAGAGAATAAGTAAAATGGCAAAAGTGTTGTGTGTGAGAGTGTGTGTGTATATCTGTGTATGGTTGGACGTTGGCGACATGCAACTCATTTGTCGAGAAGGGTCTGGACTGTAGCACGGCAGGAGGGAGAAGGAAAAAAGCAGAGGCAGTAGCCTCTTCTGCACTTGTCGTATTACTAATTTCCCTGGTGACCATGGGCACGAGCCGTTGCACGTTGCACGTTCAACGTTGCAAGTTGCCAGTTCCAAGTTGCAAGTTGCTAGTGGCAGAGCCATTGAACTCCACGTCACTGTACATCTTTGGCGTCATCGTTAAACGTTCAATCTGCCGCATGCGGCAGGTTTGTCGGGCTGCTGCACAGTGGAAGAAGTAGACAATCTAGCAAATTTGTATTTAAAAATAATTCAAGATGTAAATTGTATTAAAGTATTCCAGTATGTTGAAGAAAAGAAAAGAAACACCTCTATTCAATTTTAAATTTGACTGATTAGACTGTTTTGTGTATTTTTATTATTTCTGTAATTTAAAAAGGAGCTATTTTTTAGTTTTTGTCATATTCAATTCTTGTGTTTGTATGAAATGCAATGAATGTTTAGCTACGTTCCTTATTGGCATATGAACCCAAAAAAGTATCTTCTTTCTTTCTTTTGTTACTTTATATCAGTCAAATCGCCCACTGTCGATTGTATGATTGCAGTTGCAACTGCAGCTGCTGCTGCTGCATCAGCAACATTGCAGTTGCAACTTTTTGATTAACGCTATTATGAGCTGATTGTTCAGTTGACCCAGGTTAATGCTTCAGTGCCTGCTGCAACATCCTGTACTGCACCTTCTCCTCCTTCTTTCTCTCACTCTCTCTTGACTTCTCCCTCGCATACAACGCCTCACTGAATGTCCTTTCTGCTCGAGGACAACTGAGAACGACAACGACGACGCCGACGACTTCTCGACGCCAGAGTCTACCAAATTGCACTCATGTGTGTAATTTATTTTCTCGGCATAAAAACTTCCTAACCGGAAAATGAGCACTCAATTAAGAAAGCCGTTTAATCCATGAAATGCTCTCCAATTGCACACGAGTGCGAAAAACTCGAGCAAAAACCCAACTCGGCCCCGACTCGGCGAATGGTCTGTAAAATTGCTGTGTCCCGGTAATTGATAGGGTGTGCCTTTGGAATTATTTAAAGCACATTGCAGCGATTTGTAATTCCCAGTTCAAATTACATGCCAAATGCTTCAAGTTCTACAAGTATTTTAAATACCGTTTTATTCGCATACCCCGTAAAAAAAAGGGTTCAATGTAGGGTAATTCAAATATGGGGTTGCTGAAGCTAAAGTCGGAAAGCTGTTCCAACTGAATTTAAGGGTATTTTAAGATTTCTACTCTCTTAAAGTTCACTCATTACTCTGCTTCCATTAGCAACTTGATTTCTCTAAGTTCCACTTGCTTTTCCATTTGAATTTTCTTCCTGCTCCCACCTGTTCTGTAATACATATCTCTCACAAACTATCACGCATAATTCAACAGGCAATGACACTGACTAGACTACAATATTATGTATGTCCCGACACGTAGACGACTTCAAAGAGCGACAGTTGGAAGAATAGGGGAGTGTGGAAATAAAGAAGGGTATATCGATGATCTTCCGCACAATTTAACTTGAAGTTGAGCAAGGTGGAGAAGGTGAACATTGACTTGAAATTACGTGAACTTCCGTTTGCAGCCAATTAAGCGAGCAAAACGTTGGTCAGACCTCAGAAATTGAGACTGCAAGTTCATTGCAGAGTCGCTTCCGCCAGAAAGGGAAGTTGGTCATGGCCTCATGTCTCTTCTTCTTTCCTGGTACGTCTTCTTTTCCTTCTTCTTGTCTCCGACATTTCATCGAAGACGCCAAAAATAGTTTTGCGACGGGGCGACGCTGTCATTAAAACTGTCTGCAACGTGTCGGAACAGCAAACATAACTGTTAATTGCCATTTTCTGTGAAGCTATTCGAAATTCCCATTTCCCTTACTTTCCCCCCCCATTCCCTTCGTTGAGGGAGGAACAATTTCTGGTACTCATTTTCATATATTTTCACCGCATGCGCCTCATTACAATTTAATTCACAATGTAATTGCAGTTGTGTTGCGAAGACCGCCGAGAAGAAGTTTTGTCGTCACTTGACACGCGCCTCGCATAATTTCCTTCTCCCCCCTTCCCCAACCAACGTCTTATGTGGCATACAGTTTCAGATACTTATACTTATATGTAGCTTCCCCCAACCACCACTTCTTTGCCTACTCTCTATACTCATGCCTTCCTTTCGTGGATTTGCATATGCATTTTTGGTTGTCAACGTCGACGGAAATGCGACAACTAAAAATATTACGTCTGACATTGAGTTCTTGGCTCTGTTGTTTCCTCTTCTCACAATTTCCTCTCCTTCCTCTCTCTCTCTCTCTTTCTTTCCTATTCCCTCTTACCACTTGTGCCCATTTGCATATTACTTTTATTCAAATTATATTAAGTAGGCACAGTTGACTGTTATGGAATGGCATCTTGAGAAAATTGTGAATTCATAATTCCTTGAGCGCTTCTGAATTTGTGGACTTATGAAAAAGCAACTTCACTATATACAGTGGTTATATTTATGTGCTCAGCGTAGTTTATTAAACTTGAAGAGCTGAAAGTATATTTTATTACTCAAAATACCTAGAATTCAGATTCGGTTGCATATGCGACATTTCTTTTGACTATTATTACTTATTTTATTTTATAAATAACTACAATACAAATTCTTGCTTCTTACTGAAAATCAGTTGAAGATTTCTCCGAATAAAGCTTTAACTATGTCTGCAATACAATATCCTAAATTCCTATAAATTTTTGAAGCATGTCGCAACGTTAACTCAATCAAGGATTGTAATGCACGCTAAGGAAACCTTCATTTTTCCCTATCTCTATCACCCCTTGGCATTACCCTAATCGAAACTGTCTGCATTTTCGGCACGTACGGTAAGGAAAAAATCAGCATAAGAAGCTCTTTGGAAAATATCTCCGAAATGAAGTAGCCCAATGAGTTTTGAGGAGTTTGGGGTCCAAATGCATCGTCAAAGTGCCACAAAACGATCAACGTTAACCGCCCACTTGATAGGAGTAATTTGAGAGTGAA
Source organism: Drosophila neotestacea (assembly GCA_035044365.1). Classification (NCBI taxonomy): domain Eukaryota; kingdom Metazoa; phylum Arthropoda; class Insecta; order Diptera; family Drosophilidae; genus Drosophila; species Drosophila neotestacea. The sequence goes on from JAWNMD010000714.1 coordinate 145,651, forward strand.
GATACACCCACCTCCATTGCAATCCCCTCAACTTTAGAGTTGGCCAAGTGCTGTGCATTTAAATGGTCGTTGTGTTGCTGCTGCTTGCAGAAAAGCTTCGCCTAATGACAACCACTTGCGGCTGTCAAATGCAACTCTGGGGCGTGTCACGTAGCGTTGTAATATTTTATGCGTGTGCGGTTTAAAATAGGGGAATCATCGTGGAAGGTGGAGGTACAACTGTGGCAGCCTTTTTAGATCCTGTACTTTAAAGGAACAAAGGGTCTATTAAGTTTGCAACAGGCAAAAAAAAGGCAAGGGAGACTCCAATAGGTTATACTTATAAAAAGAGAGCTAGATCCTTGAGTTTTATCACAGATGTGCTCAAGTGCCTATGAGAGCTAGAGACGCCAAATTTGGCAGGTAGATTCCTCAATATCTTAAGCAAAACACAATTACTTTAAACTACTGCCCATTTTGACCTTCTGAATCAATCAACAAAACTAATTCCAAGAGCTAGAGCCTTTAGTTTTGTCACAGAAGAGCTTGGAGACTCTAAGAGCTAGAGGCACTAAACTTTAAATGATTTCTCTACATGTTTACCTTTTTCCCCGTTTTTGACCCAGCGAAACGAGGGAAAAACTAACTAAGAGCAACAAAAGGTAGAATGTCTGTTTTTAGATGAATAGAATAAGTACAGGGTCACTCACAGTCAAGCTCTCTCATCTGTAACTATTTTACTGTTGTTTTTGCGCACTGGCCCAACAATGGCATATGAATGCATTACCAGAATACACACACATATTCCCCTCTTTCTCTTTCTTCTTCTCCTCTCTCTTTCTCTGCCTGGTAGCACTTTCATTTTACTTGGTCACAAATGTCCTTGTCGTCATCGTCTTCAGTTGCATCGTTGTGGCTCCTGCTTCTGCTCATTTGGCACTCAGCTCTTTCTCTCTCTGTTATTCTCGTCCTGTCGCTGCCACTCGGCGCATTCATAATTTGCACATTAACCTTATTTTCCTGTTATGCATGAGTGCGAAAAAATTGTCACAAGCCCGAAGGTTTTTACGACCCGCCTCTGATGGATTTTAAATGAACTTTAACACATGCCACGTGCCCACGCCCAGTATAAACCGCCAATCCGCCCCTCTCCCTCTCTATCTCTCCCACTTACTCTCTTGACACCCCCTCGTTGTGACCAAAATGGGCGTTGGCTAAGTAATTGGTTTTAAGGGGGCAGTCCTCACAGAGATTACCTTGAGTTTGCTCTGATAAGGCAGCTCAAGGAAACCTTCACTCTACAAATGCAACTAATCAGTTCGCTTTTAAGGGACGTAAATTCATGTGGTCTGATGAGAAATTAAGGATAACATTTTTAAAGAAAATCCTTTTGTGTAAAATGAGATATTGAGTGACAAATTTTATTAGATTTTTAGAGAAAGCAATGCGAAAAGATGAATGAAAAAGTGTTTTTGTAAAGGAAAGTTTAGGAAATTATTTTAGAAACAAAGTAGTTACAATTGAACTTTATAAACTCTATAAAAGTTACAAACAAAACTTAGTTATATTTCAATATCTATTCATTTAGCTTCTTTTTAAAAATAATGCCCCAAATAATACCTTTTCCCATTTTGTTAATGTATATATAAGATCTCAACTAACAATGTGAATGGTAAAGTGAAGTGAAATGTATAGAAACTTATGTCAAATTCAATGTCTCTCATCTCTCATTGTTTTTCTTTTGAATAAGCCTATTCTTTCATTTAAGTATACTCTTTCTTTTTAAAATACACAGTATTTCATAGTTGATCAATCATAAATATTTTGTATCAAATTTGTATATGCAACGATGGCTTTCACCACAAAAGCTTTCACCATTCATGCCCAAATCCTAAGTGTTTCCTTTTCTTTTGGCTCACGTTTTCTGCTTATCTAGCCAAAAGACTGGCCCACATTACCAATTGTGTCAGAGCCTGAAAGACTAACTATAAAAGAAAAAGACACACACACACACACACCAACAATAAGGCATTTCTAGTTTTTTTGGCCATTTGTTGTCTTCATACTACTTACGAGTATATCTTGTTATACATTCATTGGTATCTCTTGCATTTTCTTTATGCATTTCTTTAGCAGCGACACATTCATTTGAATTACTTCCTGCCTGCAATGAGCCCCCTTGAGTACCCGTCCCCTTTCACTCCCCTTCCCATGGAGACCACCCAAAAAAAAAAGTAGAGAGAAGAAAGACGCTTGACTCTATTTCGTTGGCTCATTTATAAGCAGCACATGTGCGCCTGATGTGACTTGTCTAAAAAGGCTCAGCTGAGTTGCCATTACCCAGTCTCAGTCTCAGTCTCTGTCTCAGTTGCCACTTTTCCGGGTAGACTGCAAAAGAGTGCAGGCTGCGAGAAAATGGGGAGGGAAAAGTGGTAGGTGTGGGTGTGTGTTATTCACATTTAGTGTGTGCCAAATGCACATTTAATAACGTAATTTCTGAAGCGTGCAAAAGATATTTTTAGAATTTAGTTCTTTTCTTCTTCGGCAACTTTCTGCTTCATCTTCCAGCAGACACAACCAAGATACAAACAAAGTCATATATATTATATACATATACCTATGTTTATATATATATATGGAGTTATTTAAAAGTGAGTGTGTGTGTGTGTGTGTATCCTCTCTGAGTGTCGCCTCGACGTGAGGATGTCGCACAACTTTTTAGCCAAATTTGCATATGCAACTGACGATGATGACGTAGCCCGAAGCAGCAGGAATTACCGGGTGGATGGTACTAGAGATATCTGCTGGCAGCTCTCAGTGTCTGCCTGGCCGACTGCCCGTCTCAGTACCACCTTCCCCTTACCACAACTTACACTATCTACTGTACATGTATATAAAGCTTCGCCACTTTTATGCAAATAATGTCTTCCAGGAATTTTTGCTATTTATAGTTAAGATACCAAACGTGTGGATGTCTCATATCTAAAAGTCTGATATGTGTACTGTGTGTGTATATGTGTGTGTGTGTGTGTACACTCCTTTACAAGTTATTGCTTCATTTATTCAGCAAGTTCCTCACCTTGCCACACACACACACATGAGTTTGTCAGCTGGTTTGGGGCAAGTTTTTGACGCCGGTTCAACTATCTAAGGTTAGTTTTCTCTATATACCCTTTATGTATCTTTGCAGTCGAAGTCAAATTACATTTTTGAGCTAGTGTAACTATTAAAGTTTTTGGCAGTTGATTTCTCGCATCTTCAGCACGATTCTATTTCCTAAATCAAAATTTAGATAGACATTTCCATTAGCTTAGGTTGAATGTACTTTTGTATATGCTTGCTTGGAATGGTTTCATTTAAATTATAATTCTCAAGTTGTTCTAGCTTATTTTAATATAATTACAGTAAAGTTTTTGTCAACTTACCTAATTCCACATAGAGTTTTGGTCGTATATTCTCCTGCCAGGCACTTTGATTACCAATCACGAAGAGTGTCAGTAGTAGGAAGACTTGCATCCACCCATAACTTTGGGCTAAACGATGGCTCAGTGTTTTTGCACTTTGCAGATGCATTTTGTGGCTTATATAATTGTTATTGTTGTTGTTGTTATTAATGTTGATTTTGCTATTTTTGTTGTAGTTGATTTTACTGTTGTGGTTACTCTTGTTATTGTTTTGCTTTATTTTGTTGACCGAGTTGTGGAAATGAAACATTTCTATTTTGCATAAATTTACTTAATTTCCTTGTTATAAATATTTTGTTGTTGCGGTCTGCACGTGTGTGTGTTTGCTTTTGAGTGTGTTCGTAGGGATTATATTCAATTTATTTACTGCCTCTTATTTACTTACTATTTTAAATGCTACTCATTTCTGTCAAATATAATTAAGTATTATTATATTTAATTTTTGTTTACTGTTTTTTATTTAACAAATTTCTTAACAAAGTTGATAAAAACTGAGCGTTTATTTTGATTTTTATATTTGTTATTTTTATTTATTTTGTTTTCGTTTCCTTCTTTATTTATTGTTGTGCATAACTTTTAAACAACTGACTCTGGTATTTTTAAGTCATTTCTGAAAAGAAAATAGAGATAAACTAGAATTAGTAATGTAATATTTTACTTAAGGAAATACAATATTTAAATTGTGGCGCCCAATGTGAGACGTTGTTCTTAAAAATAGCTTTTTAAATAAAGTTTAAGGATAGACAAACATATATTAAATGTAGTTTATTTTTAGAAAAGAAACCTTAAAATAATTGACTACCCTAAAAACAGTTCATTTTGATATATTGGCGCCCAACGTATGTCGGAAGTCTTCAGAATATCTTTTTATCTTTAAAAACAAGTGACACTTGATACCTCCTTTAATTTTACTTATTTAAAAGGACTAAAATAAGTAATGGAAAAAGGGGAAACTTTGTTTGATTTACATGTTAAATTCTGCATGCATACTTTCAGGCACTCTACACGAAACTAACAATGAAGAAAAAACAACATCAAAAATGAGTGCACCAAGTGGTGTTTCCAAGTGGACACTCTACTTTAACACTGGCGTCCCACTTGGAATTCCCCGCCCCCCTCGTCAGCGACTTGCACCTTGTCTAGGCGCATTGTTGACATCATAATTAGAACGCACCTACCACAAAACTCACACCTACACTTTTCAATATATGTATACGTACGCATACTCACACATGACTTGAAAACAAATTGCGCTGCACTTTTGTGCCCTCCAGCACAGATTTATGACACCGCCGCATAACCCCATTTCCTATACCATAATCGCAAACTGTTGCACCTTCTCCTTGCCCCTCAGGGCCTTTCAGCTATGTATGTGCTACATTTCTTCATTTCGTGCTACATTTTAATTCTCTAGGTGTGTGAGTGTGTGTGTGTGTTTGGGGGGGGAGAATGTTGAAAAACTCATTAACTGTGCACGCTACTTGGCACCTTTTTTTTAGCCAGTTTCTTTTTTCCTTACAATTTGTTCTCACTTGCCTCATTCGCTCGCTTTGTGCGCTTTCTTTCTTTCTGTCTTTTTTAAACAATTTTCTCTCTATCCCTCTCTTTCACACCCTAGTTCTTCCTTTATGCTGCTTGAATCCCCCATTTTGTGGGCTAAGGTCGACAACTTATCTGCATGGCAAACATTTCTAGGCATTCTAAATGCCCCAATGAATGTGTGTGTGTAAGAGTTTGCTTGTGTGTGTGTGTGTGTGTGTGTGTGTGCACACACATGATTTCACAATAAGCCGATTGGTCTCCATATTAAATCGAGCACAAAATTTATGCCAGACACATTGAAATAATGCAAAATGCAATAAAGTTAATTAAAAAAGAATTTCGAGAGAAAAATCCCATAAATGAATACATTATGCAGAAAGTTTAATAAGTACTAAGGAAATTTCGCAGTGAAAACAAAAAACAAACAACAACGAAAAATCTACATTATCTTTAGTTAATCTTTTGTAGTGAAAAGCACAATATTAAAATAAAACATTTTCAATTAAAATATGTAAAATTAAAAAACTGCTTCCTAAAGTTGGAAAAAACTGTTGCTATAGACTTTTAATAAAAACTTATTATTATTTTAATATTTCGAGTGCTACACATACTCGTATTTTAAGATTATGCATTGAGTGTTGCTCTATTTTATTTTCTTTTTATCATTACGAGAAAAAATAAAAATACAGTTGAAAATGCAAAAGCATAGCAAACATTTCAGAGACGGCATTAAAATGGCGAGCCAGGCATTTAAAATGCTGCTGCAAATAAACCAACAACAAACAAGGCACCACTGCAACACCTCTCTCCCCACTCTTCCCCAACTCACCCCCTCCTCAACAATTGCATTTTCTGGCTGCATTCGTTGCAGTCTGTGGTTGTTGTTGGTCAGCGTCATTTTCATCTATGTGTATGTTTGTCTGTGGACTTAGTCCTGTTTCTCTCTCTTTGGATCTGTGCAAATGGTAACCCAAAATAAATGCAGCAGGAATATGTCAAGTGTGGCAAGAACACACACACACACACGCATTGCTGAGGCTCAGCTCATTGTGGCCAACAATAACAATGGTGCTCGGTGCTGAGCCTCAGTCTGAGCCTGATGCATTGCGCATATTACTCAAAAATAATGAAAAACAGCTGAAAACTTCGTTGACGACAGTTTGTGATTTCACATATTTTATTTGCTTCCCTAGGGTATTATAATTTTGTCACAAAATTTGCAACACATCAAAGAAGACCCAACAACAATGATGTGCTAAGAATCAAGGTATGTAAATTTGAAAAACATTGTTGTTTCTTGTGAAATCTGAACTAAACTGTTTAAAAATCGTTATTTAAAGAGTTTGATGTCATATTCTTTTCAAAACAAAGGGAATTTTTCTGAAATGTCACAGAATTAATTTGAGAACAATTTAGAGGGTCCCAATTTTAAAAGTGATTAGAAAAATTAGCCAATAAAGTTGATGTAAAATGTGTTTTATGTCCTTTTATTTGGCTTTAAATATATGCCTTAATTTAGCTCTATAAAAATGTTAACGGTTTTTTCTTCGTTCTTATACATGTTTCTTTTTATTAAAACAAGGGTATCAAATGTTCGGCTAGTTAAAGAAAACTTTTCGTTTCCTGTTGTTTTTACTTTTTTTAAGTTCAACAGTGTTGTAAACCAGACCCTACACATGCCACACAAGCTACACCGCACCCACTGTTAACACTCATCAGCGGCGCCATTTGTTATGCGGCCGCCATTTTGTTGCAGTTTACAAAATGGCCGTTGCGGCATTTGCTCGTTTTCGGCTATTTTGAAGGACTCTGTGCAGAGAAATCAACTCTTAATACACAAATAAATGCCGCATTTCCATATATAAATAATACAGGCATGTTTATATCGTTTTCTGCCTTTTTTTCTTCTGCCTCCAACTCTTGTCTGTCGGCGCAACAAAAATATTTATGTTGCAAATCTTTGTGGCTACAACTTGTTGTTGTTTTTGTCTCCGAGCCTCTCTGTCTTTTTTCTTTTCTTTTTGTTTTTATTTTATTGTTGTTGCTGTTGCTGTTACGTTGTTGTCTCGTCGTTTCTCAGTGTTTCGTGACTTGTTTGTCTTGTCTGCATATCCTGCAGCGATTTTTTTTTTGCCTTGCTCCTCGCTTTGTTTTGAGTTTGGGCTGCAGTCAACGACGACAACGAGCGCCTCTCATATATATCCTTGTAAATGGGATTTGTTGCCTGGGCCGTCGCGTAAACTTCTCATTTATTAGCTTTATTTCTCTCTCTCTATGTATGTGTGTGTGTGTAGAAATATTTTACAATTTTTATAAGCTGTGTGTGTGTGTGTGTGTGTAAGATCCTGGCACCAGGACAAACAGATTTATTCGTTTAGAAAACGTTGTTTCCTTATCTGTGCTTGTGTCTTTGTTTGTGTTTTATGTCTCATCTTTTGAAGGAAAGAGGACTTGGTACTTGAGTAAATAATCATAATGGAATTTTTAAGGCTTATGACAATTTAACATGTAACCTGTATATGTTTGTATTTGTATTTGTGTGTGTGAGCCTCGATACGGTCTACTGCCTAAGGGTTAACAATGAGTTATGCGGTTTTATCAAAACATCATTTCGTATGAACTGCAGTCACTTAATTGGAATTTATATCATAAATAAAATAAACTCCATTTCCCTATACAATGGATAAATTTAAATAAATGTATTTTTAGATTCACAATTCATTTACATCGTTAAGTAACCTCTATTTTATTTGACTTTTCTGCACATTAAATTACGCACTTAACTGAATTGAAGTAAAATTTTGAACAATTTTACTTTAGGAAAACATATAAGGTCTTCATTAAAGTGTCATTAGCTTAATAAGAAGCTAATAAAGTAATTCATGCTTATTAAAATTAAAAAGCACTTAAGAAATGTTGGAGAAATTTAAAAATTTGTTTGCATATTAATAAGTTTCTCAAACAAGTGATATAGAGGGTATGCATTAGCTTGCTAACTCTTATTGACAACATTCCCAAGCTTTAGTTCTTGAAAATGTTTACCAAATCAATAAAATATTCATAGGTAAATAGATACATATAGGGTATAATCTGGTTTAATAATATCTGAACAGCTAAACCGAAAAGACTCAACAACTTTACTTGATGACATTTTAAAGTTAATCATAACTTTAATTAAATCAAAAATCGATTTCTTTACGAAAAGACAAACCTAATTAAAGGGTATATCATGGTCTAATAAGCTTAAACTTAACAATTCTAATCGTTCTACATGTTCCTTAACTTTATTCTCTATTCCCCAAAAACTAAGGGAATCAATGTTATAGCGAATGAAAGTTGGGGTGGGGAAAAAGAGGAGTAAACAGTTTTCCATTGTGTTGGTAAACCAATTGCATTGCTAGCTTCTGGCCATGGTTATAGGGGGTTATAGCCATTTGCTGCAGATTCTCGCCCACTTAACAGAAGTACTTCAATCCAATTTTGTTTATGCAGCTCGATTCGAGTTTGGTTTTTTGCAGTTTTTGCCTTCTGCATGCAACTACTGCAAGGCGAAGTACAAGTACTTGAAAGAGAACTTCTTTCTGTCCAACCCACAACCCTTCCATGATTTCTTCTTTTTTTATATATATATATTTTCAAGGGTTATGGGAAATAGTTGGTGGCGTCTGTGGCATGGTCTTCAATTTGCATGTTCATAAAGTGTAAATTGGAAATTTGCGCTGTGGCAGAGACGGTGGAATTATTAATGAATTGAGAATCAGCAACAAACTTTATCATAACAAGCTGAGCAGAGAAACGCAGATAGAGAAAGAGAGATAGAGAGTTGAGAGAAAGCCTAACAAGCAAATGCATATTGTAAACTGAAGAAAGAGCAGTTTGCATTGGCGCAGTTGCAAATGCGGAAGTTGAAAATTTATTTACATAACCACAAAAGAAAAGAAATACAAGTAGCTGGGAACAACATTAACTGAAAACCAGCAACAGCAGCAACAACAACAGCAACAACATTAACAACAACAGCAGGAGCTATAGCGAATGGGAATGACAACGAAAGCACAACAATAAATAGCATTATGCTAATCCAGGCCAAACAAAATGGCGAAAGCAAAGAAAAGACCAATCTCCCCTCGCTCTCCTGTGTGGCAATGAGCTTGCCTCGTCCTTGTTGCAGGAAGCATTAGCTGCCAGGCAGCAGCTGCCATTTGCCACCACACAGCCAACAGGAATAATAATTATGAAGGAAAACAGCAACAAAGCGTAGAAAGGCAAAGTAAACTGCCAACAACGACAACGACAACGACAACAACAAATAAAAATAAATAAAACCTCAACTAACTAACTATTATTTACTAAAAATAAGTCACAAAAAAAAAAAGGAAAACGTCCAAGGAGGCGACCAAACGCGCTAAAGTTTACTCTGAGTTCTGCGCAGTAGAAGTTGCAGCAAAAGAGGCAAGTAGGGAATGGGGGAATTCGCTTCAAGGACTGACTGCGGCGTGAACGTGACATGGCATAAGAAATATGTAAATCCCCGAACGTTAGTCAGGTTTAAATCTTAAGCCTTCGCTTTGGCTACAACTAAGCAAATTGAGAGTTGAAAAGTATTCAAGATAAATTAGTCAAGTGGATAAATGCTTCTACTACTCGTCGACGTCGTAGTACATTCATATTCATACTGCTCATAAAAAATGGCTATAAATAAAAGTAAATTTCCCCAGGAAAAACTTATGATTCAACAAACTTTTCACCGTCTGTTATTGATCCGTTTCGTATGAAATATTTTGAATAAAATGTGAAAGAAAGAATGAAATAAAATGGATACTAATCTGTCTAAGTGCATTATTGAATGTAAAGATGACATGTTGATCTTCCCTGCAAGCCATCAGACTATTAATGAACCCATTAATATAAAATAGGAATAGCAAGAATAGGGGTTTAATCAAATCTTCCAATACAAAAATGCCTACAGAAAACTTACCAAACAGCAGAGATAATATTCCAATACTGATCACATCTCTATTAAATACTCAGATACACAAGCCATGAATCTAAAGTTTATAGCTATATATTCACAAAAGCTATTCAATTTATCCTTTAAATAAATCTCAAATCTTGAGCTGACTTTTGCCAGTTATTATTGTTTGTTTTCTGAGAAATCTCTCATATTTAAAATATTAAATTCTAATGTTTTGGGCATACGTTTATGCCACGTCTGTGCTTCATCAGGTTTAACCCCTCGCCCCGTTTCGTTTTGTCGCCCTCTTTCTGTGCATATTTACTACGTGTTATGCCTCATCCAAGAAGCTTAACGCTTAGTCCGACGTGGCATTTTGATTCCATGATTTATGGGATTCAAGAAACCCTCTCAGCAGCCAGCATCCAGCAACAGCATCAGGAGCGTCGGGCTCTTTTGCATTTGATAATCCTTTAAATTTTGCGTATGGTCCTCGTCGTACAGAGAGTAAGCGTGACACAACTGACGGACATTTGACTTTGTTTGGCTTGCATTAAAAAACTCATAAATTATGTGGGTCTAAAGCCAGAAATTCTTACACCCTAAAAAGGCACTTTATTGTTGCCTTGAAAAATAACATTTAATTGTGTTCTTTTGGAATAATAAACAAAGATAGTCACTGACAGTGTTAAACTCAATAGTTTTCTTGAAAACAACAAGCTACAAATCAAATTAAGAGCCATTCATTCAAGCTTTTATCTTGTTTATTTAACCGAATATTTATCAATATGAGTATCATTAAACAAAGTTGACATTTACAAAGCGTTTGCTAGTTTCAAACGATCAATCAATGGACCTTTCTGAAGCCTTATCAGCTGAGCACGATACAATTTACAGCAGTGTCAAAAGCTGACCAAAATTATTAATGAGAAGACTCAAGAGTAAACTTATGATTCCAGCTAAGGCCTTTTATAATGCAAATCAGCATATCAGACAGGTTTAAGCAACCAATTGATGAACATAACAAAAAATGTAGTATATATTCACAAATTAGTGAGCACTTAACCCAAAGATTTATCCGAATAGCACTCAAAAATGCCACACGCGTACTAATTTCATTTAGGAGCAATAAATCAGCGGGAAATGGATACTCAGACATCCACACACACACACACACATACACTCGTTTAATGCATCAATCAAGCCATCAATTAAATCGAACCCAATCATATTTCAAAGTGTAGCACAGGAAGAGAAGATGACTCTCAAGAAGAAACCACAAAAATTGAACAAACAAACTAAACGAGCCGCATAAAAGTAACCAAAGAGCAAACAATTTGTGTGGGTCAGGAAAGAATGTAGGAAAGAAGATAGGGATGGGGATGGGGATGGAGAAGGAGCATAACGTGTGACTTTGACAGAAACTAGAATATGGTTAGGGTATAAGGAGAGTACAAGTACTCTTGCTGTTGTTGTTGTGGGGTTGTTAGGTAACATTGTCACATCATAAATGTCACGGACACATTTTGTGCGTTTTAGTGCGACCATAAAAATGTTTTTGAAGAGTGCAAACAACAAACAAAACGTAAAGCAAACACGAAACGAAACGAGAATGAAATACGAAGCTGAATCTATATCAATTTGATACTCTTGCAGAGAGTACCCTAGTTATATCAAGAAATATATACAGACTTTACCTCCACTAAGTTCTAGCTGGCATAACTTTATCGAAACTTAACCGATTTTAATGTGGAATCTATCAATTAAGTAGATATACATAATTATAATCTACATTTACTAAAACCTTGTTTTCGAATTGACAACAAAAATCTTGGCTTGTTAGTTCCCTGTTCACAGTGTAATCAGGTTCAAGCTTGCATAACTTTGTGAAAACTTAATCCATTGTAGATTTTTCCAGATTTTCCTGACTTTTAAAACCGCTATCCTAGAAGTCTATTAACTTTCAAGGGTAGCTAATCTTCGTTGTGCCGAAAATTGATGTCTGTCTTGTATTCTTTCTTTTTCGCTTCGTTTTTTTTGAGCTGGGTCAACAATCTCAAGTGAAGATGAGAGATGCTACCACTGAGAGGAAGTCTCTCACTCTATCACTCTAATTCTCCTATTGAATAAGGGGGACAATTGCAACGTCACGCTGACCATAAAATGACACACGGGGCGTGTGGCACGACAGGGTATGAGTGAGACAGAGACAGAAGGAAGGAAGGAAGGAAGGAGGGGAGAAAAAGGTGAGTTCTTGCCACCGGGTGGCGCATCACAGAGTCGCAGTCAACAGCACAAAAAGCTCATAAATCACTTAATCACATAATTAGAATGTATAAAAATTGATTTACGAGATTTTGAATGCGAATGTTGTTGTTGTTGTTGTTGTTGTTGTTGTTGCAATGTCGCGTGTTTACGATTATTTACTTACTGCCAGCGTGATAAGGTAGGGAGTCCAACAGGCAGAAGGGGGAGAGACAGAGGAAGGGTCAGAACACATGTCCGTGATTGCATAATAGCGGTTTATTTCTAAGGGGAAAGGGATCGTATAATCCATGCATATAATGCAAATTAAATGGGGGAGTACATATTCAGAAAGGGCGTCGAAACAACAGAGAGTCCAAAATTTATGCATCTATCTTAGTATATTGACATTTTAGTGAATGTCGAGGGGTTTGAGAACTATCTTTTCAGCATTAAAGTCCCAAAACATCAAGGTGACTTTAAAGACATTGGCACAAGCTGTTGTTTGTTTTGGAATGCAAAGTATTTCACTGGAATCTTACTTTAAAAATTTAATGTAAACTGTTGGTAATACTTAAATAATGTGAAATCAATCTTTTAGTTAATGATTTTCAGAGTTACTTGTAAATTTTGTTTTATTAATTTTATTATAGTTTTTATAAATTGTTATAACAAAAAACATTGATTTCGAATCAATCTTTTAGTAAAATAGTCAATAAGTCTCACTTTCTATTTATTTCTGATATTTATTTAAGTTTTGTTTACCGTTTTTGCATAGTTTGTGTTTGCAATATTTAAAGTTTGATATTTTTTCTCGAGAAGTACTGTTTAATTTGTTTAATATCAATTAATTTATTCTTTCAGTACTATAGAATTCAATTTTATTTGTGCTTCTGTTCAAACATGAAAAGTAGCTGGTATAATGCCAACCAATCTATCAGACAAAAAGTCAAAGTCATTCGTCTCTTTTTGAATTTGTGATATTTCATGATTTTGAAAGAATGACAATCTTTTTGAAAAATAATACCTGCGTGCTTGACACCTAATAAATTATTTAGTGAGACAGTCAAACTTGTTTGTTCCATTGTTTTAGCTTATTGCAAAAAGTATTATATTTATGCTTTTGTGCCACTTTTTTCCAACTCGATTGTCTTACACCCTTTTGCGTGTTAGCCAATTTGATTATATATTAGAAATAATGAACATTTTTGGCAAACCAATCAAATTGATGCCCCCTTTTTTTGCAGTTGTGTCTGGCACGTGCTCTCATATTGTATATAATTCCAAGAGCCAAGAACCAGACGCAGATATTGAAGCAAACGGTGGAACATGAATTTGCACAACTTTTTTTTTGGGACTGTCAAAAGTCAAAGTAAAGCCGACGGCGTGTGACAGTTTCTGGCTAAGAGCAGACACACCAGACACACACAAGTTGTACGTGAGAAAGAAGTGTGTGCCACACTCTCTATACCCTCTGCTCTCCCCTGTGTACATTCTCCGTTCGGCCTGAACTCGCATCCCTTACTCCTTAGTTGAATGTGACTGCCATCCCTTTATTATCATTGACGTGAGGGCTTAACTAAAAACATTTGACATCGATATTGTTTTTTTTTTGCTGCTTGCCATTATAAAAGATCATTTAGATAGGGTGTTGAACCGGTTCGTCCAAATGATCGTTAGGAACAGTCCATTCTCCCATTCTCCCAATCTATGGGGTCATTTCAGTCCCTGGTGATGTATGAAAATGTTTGCTTTTTACTGCGGCATGCTTTGTCCAATTTTCATTATGCGCGTTTTTCTTTAATTCGTTTCCACTTTTTTTTGTATCCCAACAGGCCCAAAGTCAAACTTCGGAAACCCAAACCCAAGTTCAAGTCACGTACCCTTCCAACACGCATGCTGACATTGCTCCCTCTCTCTCTCTCTGTCTCTCTTTCCCTCTCTTTCTCGCTCCCTTTTAACACTCTTTTTTATTGCATCATAAATTTAATATTTTTATGTAATGTTTGTATAACGGTACGCTTTTACTACCCTTCCTTCTTTGCCCAGTTCCCTTACTATCCAAAAGAGAAAAGTCCATAACATGCACAAGATTCGTACGTCTTGTGTCCCCTCATTCCTCATTTCCCCTCTCGTGTCAGCTCCTTGAGCTTGTCCTGGCAAATTTTTGCTGCTTGGAAGTGTCGCCGCCGCGTGCCAAGGGGATTATTTTTTTCCTTCGTCTTCTTTTCGCTCGAAAATCTGGGCATGGGTGGGCGTTTCAAGGGAAAGAGAGAGACAGAGAGTGAGAAAGAGAGAGAGAGATAGGGAGTGGAGTTGAATAGTAAGAAAATTTCTGTTGTCATTTCTTGAATGCTTGGGTTTTGGTTTTCGGTTGCTTATGTCATGCAGACCTTTTAAGCCAATAGCTTCTGGGTCTCTCCAATCATATGAAATCATCTTTTTTCATTTCTTTTTTTTTATAAACAGACACATGTGAATTTCATGAATTTCTTCTGTTTTTCTCTGTTTTTACCTACTTATAGATTGTACGCATGTGTAATCAATCAGCCGTCTAGTTAAAAAGTATGATAATGTGGTTGTGGAATAGGGATAACATTTGCTGGATATCCGTAGGCAGGCTATCAAAGTGGAAAAATAAAGCATAAAAGACTTTGATTCCATTCGCATTTTTAAGGAATTTAAATCAGGTCTTATAACTATTTTGAAAAGCAATGAGAATTTAAGGCAGATCTTTTTGTAAATTGTGATATGAAATCAGAATTCAGAACAGATCTGAATATCTATCGGAAGTTGGAATTCAAAGCTGATTATATAATATGTATGATAAATTATGATTTGCCATTAATAACCTTATGTTATAAATGAATACCATTTATTTTCATTAAGTAACTTGATTAAGTAGATTTATATGACCCATCTTTATTACTAATCTAATTGATAACTTACTCTTCATTTTAAACTGTACGTTTTTGACGTTCAAGGTGTTATTTGTAGACGTTTTTTTAAATATTTGCCATTCCATAATTTAATAAATATGATAATTACCTGCAAAGAGAAAGAAAATACAAGATAAAAGTTAGCTTCATTTCAAAGTCAAAATTATAAATAAAACTTTATTATAAATAAAATAGCTTAGACCCAACTCAAGAGGCACCTGTTTAGCGTATTCAATACGACAGCAGCTATTTAATTTGATTTAAGGTACTTCAAGGTCTACTCGTATTGCAATTTAGCTAATGGATCACGCAAAACCTTTAAAAAGAAATTACCCATCATATTTACTTAGGATATAAGGGTAACCAAATCCACACACACACATAGATACAGACAAATACATATAAAGCACCACCACAAACACAATGTGCATACGAAATTACAAATTCCCACGGCAAATCCATCAGACGATAACTGAACTGAGTTGAGTTGAGTTGAGTAGAATTGAGTAAATGTTAAAATGGTAAAATTGTAAAATTGTAAATGTTTCTAGCAGTCGCTAACACACTCATCAATGCTGAAACATCGTACCCAAATAGTATGTCTCGTCAGATCCATTCCCAATTGAACCTAACTCAACTCGCTGCCATTAGCGATAAAAAATTGATTCCCCGGCCAGAGTCGTCGGCAACAAAAGTGCGAGCAAATCAATAAATCACGTGCCACTGCAAAGAGTTCAATAAAAGCCGAGTATAAAAAAAGAAGAATAAACGAGAAATAAAAGTATAAAAAAATATATAAAAAACAGAAATAATTGCCGAGTGCCTAAATGTTCAATGTAATAGCTGCGCAATGCAGCTAAAAATTCAAATAAAAGCGAAGAAAACAAGTTAGAATGTTTACTGCTACCCAGCATACCCATTAACATTAAACATAACTTTTCTAAATATTAAACAATCGCTATGAAATTTGCAATAAATAGAAATAACTCTATTTTATAGGAATATGTCAAAAACCAAGCCATTTGCTAAAGAAATGGAATTGTAAATGGTATTTTTAAAATTTCGGAGGATGTGGGATAATCAAAAAATACAACGAATCGCCTTATTCACATCTTTTAGCCCTTATCTTGTTCAGTTTGTTCTCTTTGTTTATTACACGCATTCTTTCTTGTAAATTATACTCTTATCTTACATTTTACAGGGTATTTCAAATAAATGCCTTCAAACAATGCCAAGAATTATGTGTATTATCTGTCGAACAGCCACCGGCGTCGTCAATGTCAAACTGAAACTCAGTTTTAAGCTCAATCCCGAATCCAGTAAGCAATGACAATGCCTGAAAACTGGTTTTGGGAAACTTTAGGGAGCGATAAATGGGGGAGGGGCTGTATAGGGAGGTGGTAGCTTATCAGCGGAGTCTGTAGAATGCTAACCACCGCCGCATGGGTAACAAAAGCCTCTTAGTATGCAAATCGAGAGTCAGTCGTTAAGTGAATCATGTGAATCATGCAGAGCAGAGCAGTGCAGAGCAGCCGCCAACGCATCTCAAGATGCAGCCCCACGACTCTGGACGAGTTCAGATAATTTATGCTGTAATAATTAAGCACCAGAGCAGCAGACCAAACCCAGGCAAACTCCACTGACCAAGCCAAACAATGACAGGCAAATGTCGCTGGGGAACGGATATGCGGCCAGTCGGCAATCAGACATTGGACGGACATTGGACGGACAGACAGACACACATATCAGATGACGCACGCACATACATGACAATTTACTGGCTTGGAGACGCCATGCGGTGTTGCATAGAAACAACTGGGGGCACATCACTTGACCACAATGACAGCCAAGGCCTGCAAAATAGTAGGTAAGCAAAGGGAGCTTCTAAATCATGGCATTTGTAACCAGTGAGGAACCACATCCCCCTGGACAGTGGGTTTGGCATGATTTACAAAATATCAGGCTTAGCTTTCGATTTGAAATTGATTCACAGAATGGAATTGCAAATTAAACAATTGCACAAGTTGCATAATTTGTTAAAGTAGAAACGTTATTTGAATAATCCATCAAGATAATAATATAATGTGGGTATAGAATTTGTTGTTGCTTGTTCTGAAGCTGATTAGAATTTTCATTCAAATATGAATAGACTATGATAATCTTTCTTCTTCCAGCCGGAGTATGAAGATTTCTTTCTTGGCAAACCAATGTCAACTTAAATATGATTGACTTGTAAAGCTGAGACAGAACTTTTATTAATGTAAAGGTTTTGTAAATATTTAATTTAAATATGATAAGGATTTAGATTTTTCATACATTTGTATTTTACTTATTTTACTTTCTACATTTAGGACTTACTATATACGTATTTTTCTTTTTTTATCTCTTTTATTAAATCTTTCTTTACATGTCTTTCATCCCTCCCATCTTTCTATATACTCCTCCATATTTCTGTCTTCCTAGAAATAACCTCACATAAGCTGTTTTCATCTAAATCTCTTACAAGAGAAACTTTTTACACACATGGGCAATTAGGCAACAAAATGTGAATGTTGTGCATTTTGTAACTAAAGCTTAACAAAATTTTGTGTGGACAACTTGCTGATGGGATATTTTTGGAGTAAACTTTTCGTATCAAATTCGAATTCTCACTGACAGCACCCACAAAATGAATGAAGCAGACTTGAGACTGAAGACTGACGACTGATGATGTACGAGAATGTTTCGAATGTGACTTCGACTTGAGTTTGTAACTGAGGAAAAGTTGACTTGATGTACTTAGTAGTTGCAGTTGTAATTGAAATTTAGCAACAGAAAAACATTGGGGAAGCAGGGGGCAAAATGGGGGTCATCAAATGAGTGCTCACTGGAATTGAATTGAGTTGAGTTGAGTTCAGTTGAGATGAGTTGAGTGACTGCGTCAGTCGAGACTGAAGAGTCTGGACTGAGTGTTTGATTGATGAAGACATTTTCCGTTTCAGAAATGTTTGTACCGCCCACGCACTGCAATGGAGACTGTGGCAGGTCATGTACTATACTACTATGTGTCCGAATTCAACCCCAGTTCCCCATAGGAGTTGTCAATGCAATTGCAGTGGCAATGGCAGTGGCAGTGGAAGAGGCAGTTGCAGTTGCCTGTTTGCCACCACAAAAGTCACAACAAAGCAGTGACAGTAGATGCTGTCCACAGCTCATTATGGGATACCAACTCCGGCCGCAGTTCAAATGAATTTAATTGAAATTTCAAAGTTGTCAAGTAGACACTGTCCGGTAGCAAAAATGAGACAAAACGAAGACACATTGCTCTGGCAAGTCAAGTGCTGTGGAAAATGTGCAAAAGTCTAAATAAGTTTTCAGCATTGCACTTTTGACGTTGCAACATCTGGAAAAGCATCGAGCGACCGTCTTCCTTTCCTTTCCTTTCCTTTCCTGGCCAAAATGGCAAAAGGGCCGCAAAACAGAAGTGTCATCCAGTGTACGTAACTTTTTAAAAGAAAAGTTTCCTTTCAAAAACTCCTCTCACATCGTAGTAAAGTCTAAAAATTTTCGTTCGGACTTTGTGTATATATTTTGAGTTATTTAATGCGGGCCAAATGCACTTCCTTTTTCACTTGGCCAAAAATGCTGCTCTTCACCAGGCAGGAGACAAACAGGAAAAAATGAAACGTCAATGTCTTTTTCTTTGCCAACTGTTTGCGTGGGAGTGTCAAGTGTCTGGAGTGGCTTTATGCCCTGGCAGTTGCCAGAGAAAGAGCGAGAAATCTGTGAGAGAGCAGAATGAGAGAGTTAAAGGTAAGAGAGAGAGAGGAAAAGTAAAGCAGAAAGTTGCCATCGAAGTGTACTCATACATTGACGCACTCTGAAAACTTCACAAAAATTTTGAAATTTATTAGCATATTTTAAAAAATTCCCAGATTTTGAAAGTAAACAAAAAGTTTTTAAAATAATACTGCAGTGTATTAATATTGTGTCATAATTTCAACTAGTAGCAGATTAAGTTTTATTAAAAGATTATTATTACATTGTTTATCTGGCTAATGTAGAATAAGTAGTTAAATTATAGTTACTAGCTTATTTTAGTTTCATTTGACACTTGGCAGGTTGTTAATAAATGAATATTAAATTCGATCAAGTTTAGATATAGGTTTTATGTAAGTTCAGTGCACAACATAAATACTTTTCTATTTATAAAGGAACAGAATTCAGCAGTGAGTTGTTAAAGAATTTATGTAACATATTTATCAAACAAATGAGTCAAATATGTGGCGTATTTACTTATAGCACCTAAAGAAATAAAATAGAAATAAATAATGTTAGTTATGCTATCGCTTTCAGCCGAACAAAAAACCTTTTTTCCTGTTCTATTTAATGCCCTGTGGTTGCCGCTGTTGTTGTCTTATCGATGACATTAGCACACAAAACTGATATGTTGATAAGTGTGTCTACGAAATTGGTAAAACAATTTATTTTTATTAGTTTTGCTGAAGCACAATTTGCTTTTTGCCAATGGGCAACAGCAGTTTGCATTCTCACATGTGCCACACACACACTTTGATCTATTGGCCATTAGACAAGGGAGAGGAGGTAAAAAAAAAGAGAAAGTACAACATCTGTTAGCATTTAAGTGTTAATTTTACAAGTTGTTGTTGTTGTTGTCGTTGCTTCTCCATTAGCAAGGACATGCAAGGACAACAGATCGGTTAACTCCCACAAAAGTGAAAAAAAAAAATTTGCATTTGCATTTTCGAATTTGATTTAAATTTAAGCCAACTGCAAATTGACATTTGGGCTTATGCTTCAACTCAATTACGCTCCAATTACTTGTACTACTTTATGGCAGTAGTATGTATGTACATTAACATAGCCCAAGGGCCGCACATGGGTTAAAAGCGCTGGCGTTGTCGGAAGGCTTGAAAAATGCTACGCAATTTCTCAGATCCATTGGGTTGATCCATTTGGCAGCTGTCGCTGTTTCTCAATTCATCGCCTCAACGACGAGTGCACTTTGTTAAATATGTCGACGTTTCACATTTTCGGGGGTTGTTCAAGAACAACATCGTTAACAACAACCAAAAAACCACTATGCAGATATTACAAAAACTTTTTCTTTTTCATTTTTTTTTTTTTGGGGGTTGCACCCTTTAAATGCTTTTTTTGGGTTTGTTAATGATGCTTCTGACAAAATGCAAAATACGTCTCGTTTCATTCTGAAGAGCACTACAACATTTCCATTGAACATTTCCCGTTGATCTTTTTGAGACCAATTCCCCTTTCAGAAAATGCAAAGGAATACAAATTCAAAAAGTTTTCGTTTTGATAATTGAATTTTCTCTAATGAGTAAACTTTAAACTTAGAGTTTTAATTAATAATCCATTCTGTATTCTACGAAAAGAGCTAGGAATATGGAAACTATGTGTAACAAGTTTTATAAGTATTATTTCAACTTTATAATTTCTAAACATTTGTAAAATTTGAAAACTTTAATTAATATATTTAACTACATTGTTTAATGAAAAGACAATCGATTGTTTTGTGTTTTTTTCTACGTAGTTACTTCTCTCATTAGCAATGCTTTGTTTATAGAAATCAAATATGTACATCAAAAAAGTTTGTTAACTTTGTTATGTTAATTAAATCTTTTATTAAGGAAGCATTGATTTTGTTAATTTTTTGTCTAATTATGCTGAAATTAACAAAACCACGCTTCCACTTTAGCAATCAGCAAAGTTTCATTCACATCAATTTTATAGATGTTTTACAATATTATTTTTGATATGATTAAAGATCTTTCAACAAACAAAAAAACATATTGTAAAATCCAATTAAAATGTGTGCACTTCAACTAAAATCTCTGAACTCATGTGCGTTTCAAAAGTGTAATTAAAATAATAATTAAATTATAATTAAAGTTCTTCAAAACAGCTGCAGGAAGTGCATATTGTGCGACCCACAAAGCCGCGTGTGAAGTTAATTGCACAGCAAACAACACTCGAAAAAGCGAATAAACGAATCAACGAATAAACGAATAAAATAATGCAAAAAAAAAATACAGTAAATTAATAAAAGAACTTGTGTAAAGCCTATTTAACAACATTTATTTATTAATATAGTGTTCGCATGTTGAAAATAACGCAAACAAAAATAACACAACTAGCGACAATAAACAAGTTTAATTGGAAGAGAAATATTAAACGACTGAAAGATGCCCTATAAAAAGATACTGTATTTATTGCTTAGATAGTTTATTAAAGGAAAAAAAACCATTGAGAACTAATCACATTTTAAGCTTTATTTTATAGATAACTTTAAATTTGTCATAAGTTTCTATACATTTTACATCAGTTTATCAATCGGATAGTTATTTGACACCTTATATAATGATACTTCTAGTCTAGAGAGTATTAAAAGCTACATCAATTATTTATGCACAATGAGTTGCTAATTAAACACGAAAAACACAAACTAGGCGGTAAATTAAAATGACAAATTACACAAAAGTGACCTGAAAATAATCAATCCTTTGGTTACGCCTCCAGCTGCGTTTCGTAGTGTCCTCAAAAAAATAAAAGTATCCATCCCTAAAATGCCACCAGCTATATATGACTATATGTGGGCGTGGCAGAAAAAGGGCTGCATGTTATATAACAAAATACAAGTGGAGACAAAACCACAGACGGTTTCAAATTACAATTTGGCCATGAATATGCAATTTTGTTTAATTTTATTTGAATACCCTAATGGAATTTGATTTTGTTGTTAACGTTTTGTATTTATTTTATGGTTCAAATGATTAACAATTTATTCAATTGTGCTTTGCTATGAAAATTTGCACTTCAAACCGTTGCAAAATGTTTCTATGCAAATAATTGTACAAATATTTAAGCTCATCAAATTAGCAAATTGTCAGCAAATATATATTTGCTGATTAGAAAATAAAAATTAAATGCAAAATTGTTTGGTGAAAAACTAATTGAATATGTTGATATAAAATTTATAGAAAATGTTGAACAGCAGCTAAATCAACTCGGTTTAACATTTATGTACATATACAGTGAAACCTGCCTAAAATAAAATGTTTAAAAAATATTCATTTTCTGTATGCACATTTCGGTTTTTTTGGGGTTTGCTTAAACACAGAGCATATCTTTTGGTATCTGCAAGCTTAATTCATATCCAAACTGTGTTCTTATTTATTTCTAATGTAATTTTCATATCGTATTCACAGCAGCAAATTGGCCAACAAAAGCAACCTAACGGCATTCAAATGCAGCTTCCCATTGAGCCACGAAAAATTCATATTTTACTATAGAAAAAATAATCAAAAGATGTACATACATATATAAATATATTTGTACAGTTATGCTGAATGATTTCAACACGAACAATTTAGATTTCATACAATATTTCGCGCACGTATAAATTTTGCATGCTGCCATTTCGCGCAGAAAAACACAACAACAAGAAATATGAAAATGGAAAATATTATGTGGGGTGGGGCAAAAACAAGGCCCAAATGAAAAGCAGTTAATATTTTGAATGCCTGTGTGGCAGGACGCGGAAAAAGTGCGATAAAGAGCTTGAAAATAAATAAACGCAAATGCAAAAATACGCTTAACGCTAACCAAAACCTATGGAAAACCGTAAAAACCAAAGAACACAAATTTCCAGCAATTAAAAATTCAATGTCTGCAATTTTAATACCCTCTACACTTTAAATTAAACTAAATGGGATATGATAAAATATAACAAAAATAGAAAACCACTTTCAGCAATTTATTTAATATCTTATTTTTGTATCTAAATAAACTTCTTCGAAGTCGATTTTATTATATTCAAATTTTATAGATATTAGTTTATAATCGACGTCTTATTCACATTTCCATCAAATTATAACCGCAACCATAATATTTCATCACTACAGGGTACTTGCTAGTTTCGCTTACTCAACTAAAACATTTCTACTTCTTTCTCCACATTTTGTTTCATTTTGCTCTACACACAATTTTCAAACCGTTTGTTTTATGCTTGTATTATTTTTATCCAGCGAATGTTTCCACCATTTATTGATATTATAAATTATGGTTTTTACGAATTATGAACATATTTTTTTATACATATATATTTTATTTCATATTTACAAAAACATGTAGCTGGATTTTCAAATGGTTGGCATTTTTTATGATTTAATCGCATCAAACATGTAAAATGTGTTTTCACTGGAATTAAACCAGTGCAAATATAGATAAGAGTATCCATTAGTATTTTATAAATACTGTAGTATTTTCATTAAACTTAATTCAACATTTGATTATAATTTAATAAAACTAGAGCGTACTTTAAAATTATTTCATAGGAAGCTCTTTTTTTAACAGATTCATAAAAGAATTAAGCTATTTTCCAGCTGTCTTTTTATCAATTAAGAGAATTACTAAGCAATTTTTAAATACTAATACTTAAGTAACTTCGCATTTGTTTAAAATCCAACAAAATTTATGCTCTCTTTGTTATTAACATTTTAAAAAACTCTTTAAGAAAATGAATTGAAATAGTTTTCAAGTCCTATAAATTGAAAACCAATCCTTAAAAGGGAAAGTTTGTTTGGTAATTAGGTTGCAACATGTACAAATATATTTTCCACAATATGCTTACCACTTCCCCTACACACACCCACACACTCCCTCCCTCCCTCTCTCCCCACTCTCTCTCTCTCTCTCTGTTGCAGTCTCACACATGACACCAAAAGTGTTTATTGTCCAATTTCAATAGACATCCACAATTTGTTTTGTAGCATTGTTAGAGTTTTGTTCTGGCCGAGTTGCTGAGCCATGAAGCGGGTCACTTGCGTGTTATTTAATGGTTTCTGGCCACGCAAGGACAACCAACTTTTTCGCCTAATTGTTTATGGCATAATAAACTGGATCGAAAGCTTCCCAAAAACTAGAAACAAACAAGCATTATAGCCTCCAAAAAAACAAAAAAAATTGGGTTAGCAATCAGAAGTTCGTGTGCGTAAAGTTGGCCTCATGAATTTTTCCAAATGTTTAAAGGTCATATTGAGTATGCTTTAATAAATTGTTAATGAAAAGCTAGACTAATATTTACCAAAGAATATATATATTAATAATTAAAATAAAAGAAAAGGAAATCAATCCTTATTCCCGAAACTTTTTTCATGGGAAATTGTCATTCGAACCACGCTGCCAGAGTTTCGCAGAATAAATCCCATACGACATATCTGAAGGTCTCATCCGATTCCTAATCTGGTTGGGTGTGGCATCGTGCAAAGTGTCAATGATAGCCTCATTAAATCAATCATTTTTGGGCAGTCAGCCACTTGCAACTTAATTTGGTCAAACACCGGCATGAGCTGAATATTGGCATTTCGCCTAATATTGCCTGTTTGTTGGCCATTTTCTTTTTGGCTTTATTGCTTGTTCTCTTTTGTTATTTACTTTTGCCATTTCGCTGCCTCTGACAAGTAAAAATGATTATAATTAAACTAATGAAGGTGCCGCCTTGTCACACACACACACACACACACACACACTCACACACACACACACAAATATTGTTGCCAACTCTATGAAAGTTTACCTTTAACATTCTCTTTAGCAACAGTGCCTTTAGGCATTTTTCAGAAATATATGCGAAATATATAAAGGTTAAGTTATATTGTAAATAAAATAGGAACTTAAAATGAAGTAATATTATGGGTATAACTGGAACTCAAAGCTATCAGTTTATGAAGAACTAACAGTGAATTAAAGTAAATTCTAAATAAATAGACAAATTATTATAATAAATATATTTTGAGTCCAAATTTAAATCTGTAGATTCATTGAGAATGATTTCAAATTGTTTTGTTTTTTTTTTAGTTTGTCATGCATTGGGAACGACTTCAAATTGTTTTTTTTTTTTTTGTAGTTTGCCATTCAATTTCACTAACAAAACATACATTTTTTTTTTAACTATTTTAAAATACTTGAAATTTAGAAGCATTTAGAAACGACGAAGAATGAACACATGGATCTTCTTTATCCCGTTTGAAATCAAAATAAATAACAACATCGACAAACACTAACAAAAAGAATAGATACTTCCATATCTGATTGGAACGTCCATTTATATTCCCATGCAAACGGAGCTCTTCTATGACCGGTACAGGCCTCGGTGGGCGACGTGGCCGACTCATATCTATATAGTGCACAACCTTTCCATATATTATAATATATGAGAGAACAGTTAAAACTTTGGGTATATTGTAAATAAATTAATGGAAATAAATACAAGTGGAGCTTCTAAATAATATAAGAAGGTATTATAAATACACGTGGAACTGTTACATATAGGATACATGGGTTTATAAATGGGTTAATAAAATAAATTCAATAATTAACATAAATATAAGTGGAAATATTTGGGAAAACATTTACAAGTTAAGGTAAGTACATATATTGAAAGTTAAATCTTAAAAATTAAGGAATTAATATAAATGCAACTGCAAATGATATTTTATTTCATCGCCTATTGACTATTTTCAAGTTTGGGTTATAGAAAATAGTATTTCTACATATTTTTCACTCTCCTGCACTTCTAATCAACTCAATGGTTTTAGTTTCACTAGATTATTCAATTCAGAACAACTTATAAAAACTGCTGCCATGTATAAAAACTTATTCAGCATATTCAAATATTCAGTTTGAAATACCTCAAAGACCAAAATGGGACAAACAAAAACTTATCATTTTTGCTGCCTGATCGAATCAGAGCTTGACGAATTTCTTATACAAGCCATCAATTTGAATATACAGGTATGTACATTGTTCATGTTTTAAGTCTCACATAAATCTCAGTGCAAAATATAAAATATTGCCAGCTTTGAAGATGGCACAATCTGTGAGTGCAATAATGCAATTGGACACACCCATTTCGGTAATTGAAATAAAAATGTTTAAGGCACATAAATCGAAGCTACCTACGAGATACACGTACTCGACGTTATCTGTTGGCCTTCTACCTTCTGCTTTGTGCCTTGTGCCTTGTGTTGGCCAACTGCAGAAGAAGTGCATAAACAAATAACAATAATATTTTAGAGCGGGACAGTGGCAATCGTGTATCTTGATTAAAAACGCCCACGAGGCAGTTGCAAGTTGAGAAAAACCAATCGATTCCTTTTTATCTCCCTCTGACTGTTGTTGACTATAAATTGTGGATACGAGAAACGAAAACAACCCAAAACTAACTGTGCTGCGTATTAGTGGGGATTATAGCCACAACAACAACAATAGCAATGAGTGAGGAGGCCTAAAGTCGAATAGCTTCTAATAGCATGCAAAATAATTCATGAATTTATTGAAATTTATAAGCATAAGCATGCATGGCAAGCGACTTAGGAAATGTATCTCATGGATGCAGGTTTACTTTACTCTTCTTTTTTTTTCAGCTTTTGCTACTTCTTTATACCCATTACTTGTAGAGTGAAAGGGTGTATTGTATGTTTAAAATGTATACAGACTTTAAATCTGTTCGTAAACAGACACATCTCCAAGGAAAGTGACTTCAGCATTTTGCAAGGCTCCCGCATATTGGAAAGAACTTCAGCACAGTTAAATTATATTAAGATAAATCGCTGTATTTTATATTACCAATTATTTTACTTAATTGGATCTAGATCGGATACGAGAATAGGAAAATACTTCATCATAGCCACAGTTTTTAGAACAAAACTTTATTTTTAATAGTAAACAATCCTTTTTTTTATTTTTGATTGTCCCATTTAATCTTATCTATATCGTATACATATTACGATAGTTATGCCTGTTTTACGTCACATAAAAATAAAGTAAGCATTAATTATCGTTACGGAGATACGTATTTCCATTAAGTAACGGGTATCTTATAGTCAGGAAACGAACATAACTTACTTTACTAACAACTTTTCTCTGTCTCTTTCTGACATTTCTAGGCTGGGCCAAAAGACTGCTAGCCAAGTGGCTGACAAACGTTTGGCCAAAAGACTTTTTGCCAAGATGAAATCGTAGAAATTGAATTGAAGTGAATTGTGTCGACTTTGAGGGGGATATGGTGGGAGGAGGATGAAAAAAAAGGGGAGTAGCTGGCAAATGGCAAACGATATGCGTATCAATAGAAAAACAGAGCATCAGCAGACAACTTATACAAATAGCACATAAAAACTAAGACCCGCTCGAGAGTTACAGTCAAGGCATGTGTACACACACACACACACTCACAGGGATACATACACACATACATATACAAATATCCATATACATATGTATATCTTGAGTAGTGATAACTTCTTTCACGACTTTTGCCTCCTACTGGGCACCCGCACACAACTGAGGCGCAAGTTTAATGTAACTTTTCTAACATTTGTTGCTGTTGTTGTAGCGCTTTTCCTCGCTTTTCATTTCCCTCTTATCCCTCTACTCCACACCCTCTCTCTCTTTCTCTATTTGTATATCTTAAACGCGTTTCGCTGTATCTACTTAAGGCAGCTTAAATATTTGTGTAACATAATACAAAACATACGGGCTTCTTTGGTTATACTTAGATACATAGCTTAGATACTTGCACTTGGAACACAGACAGACTTTACAGGGTGCCAGCAATTGGCAGGAGGTAGGAGACAACATTCGTTGCCTTTACTGTTACCATGTTGATACACAGACAGACAAAGAGACAGACAAACAGACGGACAGATAGAAAGACAGTCTGCCACACAATGCACATTGGGTTTTGCAGCATTCAACATTTATTGGCCAATTATCAAAAAATAAATAAATATATAAAAAACCAGCAAGAAGCTTAAACGAATTTTTAAGCAATTGAAGCTTATCATTATAAAATGTTCTACAACTATGTTCAATTTATATTTTTAAATGTGAGTAAAGTTTATAAATTTAAATAAAATGCTCATAACTACAGAGATTAAACTTTGATATCATAAAAGATGGCTTTTTAGTCATTGTTGAGTTCAATCAGAATAAATTTAAACTAAAGCCTTTTCCAAAATATTTATAGTAATAAAAATATATATATTTACATACACTATTATAATTTAAGAAAAATCTTCAATGATTACGCTTAAGTCGAAACTTCTTCAAAACAAATATGAGTACTTTTAATAGGATTAAGTCAAAGAGTATAATATCATTTAGTTTTATTGTAATAGTTTA